>PVIY010055368.1:0-13767 GCA_004026745.1 Myrmecophaga tridactyla | reverse complement strand
AATGTTTCTCTTTTTAAAGGACTCTAGTAAACTAAGCAAGGCCCACCTTGAATGGGTGAAGTCACATCTCCATCTAATCAAAAGGCCACACCCACAATTGTGCATGTCACACCTCCATGGAAGTAATCTAACCAAAAGGTGGCACCCACAACTGAGAGCACATATCCATGGAAACAATCCAATCAAAGTTTCTCACCTTGAGTCTAGTCCCACAAGATTGGATGAGGATTAAAACATGGCTTTTCTGGAGTACATAATAGTTTCAAACCAGCACATAAGCAAAAGCTGCTGGATAAAACCTCCAGGAAAATTATTTTGAAAGTGTAATTCTTCTACACTCACTTTTCTACTACCTGGAACAAGAAGCCAATTTGAATCATTAAGATGATCTTAAAGTAGAAAGTCACACCAAGCCAGAAAATGAGGCAGAAAGATTAAAGAGGCCTGGGAACCCCAGTAACCCTACCAGCACTGTACTACCCAACCTCAAAATTCTTTTATATGAGAGAGAAACATCTATCTTGCCTAAGTAACTGTTATTTTGAGTTTTTTTTAAATATCCTAAGTGCTGTAACGATCCTCTGGTGCTAAATAACAAACAACAGCTACAACAATATCCACAAAGTACAGGCAGACTATGAGTTTTAAACTATGCACCCTGGAAATTTTTAATAAATACAGGATTGTTTACAGTTATATAGCATATAATTACACTACAGCAGATATATCACCAAACAATTTTCATGTGTCTGACTATACAAATATAACAACTAAATATTGTACAGCTTTGACAATAATTACAAAAGAAAGTAATTACTTAGTTCTTGTGTTAAAATGGGTTCTTCCATTTTTTAAAATGTGTTCATTAGCACTTGTACTTGTTGATTGATTTAAAAGAAATTTAGGTAAAAGCAGCCTTTTCTATTACATTAAACATTACCCATAAAAATATTTTAAAAAGAAGGCCAGAGGCAGAGAAACAGTTCAAATAGAGTCGAGAGGCTACTCTGGAGGTTGCTCTTATGCAAGCTTCAGTTAGACCTTGCTACCTGTCATAACCTGCCAAACCCCAATCGGGACAATTCCAGCCAATCCTAAAGAACACCTATGGCAATATATAAGATTCCACAAGGGTTCCTGGCACTATAGCAACTTTCCAGAAACCTACAGCCTCCAGGTGGGTCCCTGGTCCAGATAAGTCCTGAAACCTAGAAGGCCCAGCCTCTTCGGAACATCAGAGAGTGACATCTCCCTACCCTATATTAGAGACAGACCCTTCCAATATGAAAAATTTAGAATGGCCATAGCCTGAACACCCCTGAAGAGAGGGATGGAAGAATCAAAGGTGATGGTGGAGTTATACAGTAAGACAAGATTCCACAAATGTATATGAATGCTGAATCATTAAATTTATATCTTTTTTAGTCTCCAGTATCTTACAGCAGCCAGAAGTAAAAACCTAAAATTGTGGAACTGTAACCCATTTCAAACTGAAATACGTTCTACAACTAATTGTGGTGCCGTGCTTTGAGATGTATTGCTTTTTTGTATATATGTTACATTTCACAAAAAAAGAAGGAAAAAAGTTCATTGTGATGATAAAAAAATATTTAAGCCTTCTAGCCTCCTATATTCTGGAGCAGCTAGAAAGAAAAATATGAGGATCATATGGTAGCCCATGACAAACTCTGGGATTTGTCCTATAACAACTTGTTGAGGAGTGCTTTGAAAACTACTGCTTGTTTATTTCTTTGCTTTGCATATGTTATACTATACAATTAAAAAAAAAAAGTTAAAAAAAAGAAAGCCAAGCCAGAACCACAAGTCAATTCTACATAATGGTATACCCTCTCACAACAACTTAAAACCACCTCTGATGCCCTACTTTTTTGTCCCAACAATCTGTTGTATCTATACCAAGGACTATCAGATATACAGGGAACAAGATGAAGGAAAGAGCAAAACCTACTCAATACATATTCCACCCAAATAATTTCTTCAATAAAGTCAAATTCTTGCACTCAAACTTCTTCAGTGAAAATGTATGCCTCAGATCTACAGAAGGTACTTTTTTCTTAATAAATCTTTATTGTCCTAAGCCATGTCTGAGGCTCTTGATCATGTAACCTCTACATCATCCGGGTTATTTTCACTTTTCCAAACCCAATACCACACAAACTTGATAAAAGCTCAATAATTCGGGAAGGAAAATTTGGCACAAGGGAGACAATCCAGAGATATACTTGGTTCCTCATGTTTGACTGAAACCTATACGCAAAAAAAGTTAAAAACTACAAGCAATACTGAGATAAACTTTCTGCAAAGTTGAAGACCTCCCCAAGGAAAAAGAGTAACTGATCATCAAGCATGGAAATGTAGAGTAGAAAAGAGTAATGTATCATTGAAAATGGGAGAGGCTTTAGGAAATCTCTAGCATGTTTACTTTTCTCTAAGTGCTGCTAACCTCAGAATGAATGAGAACTGGATGTTTTTTATTATGGTTGATAAATATACATCCAATCAATTGTTTATTCCCTTACAATACACAAACATTTTATCCACTTGGTATTTACATTATACTATTTTAGATAATTTTGTTCAAGTTTTATAATTTAAAAATAATGTTTTTCTACAGTTTTTTCTACTCATAAAACACAGTATAGAATTTTTACATGTGAACAAAATTTATTGTTGGTATGTTGTCAGATATTTTTTCACTAGATGATCTATAAACTACAGTTGAAAAGTTACATTATAGACATGCATAATATGTATGTACTTATAAAGCTATATGCATATTGCAAATATACACACATATAGATATATAATGAATTTATGTATGTATATTAAAACTTACTTAGGTTTTATTAATGAAATAGTATAATAAAATATTTAAAACTAATAAAAATTTGTAAAATGTTTACTTTAAAAAAAGTTTAAAACTAGTACAATGTTTTGTTTAGAGTACCTAGATCACAAAATACCATTCCTTTTCTAATGACAAGATAAACTGAAATTTATTTAGCAAATATCTATAGAAAGTGAAAAAATTACTGGCCTGATCAAGGAGGCAGGAGTAAAGAAATCACATGTTATAAAAAACAGAGATGCATATGAGTGCTGAATCATTATACTGATATTTTAGTCTCCAGTACCTTAGAGCAGGTAGAAGTAAAAACCTAAAATTGTGAAACTGAAACCCAAACCAAACTTGAAATCTGCCCTACAACTAACTGTTGCGATGAACTTTGAAATTTATTGCTTTTATGTATATATGCTATTTTTCACAAAAGAGAAAAATAAGAGAGACGGAGAAGTACACAAAGGAGACAGAATTTAACAAATGAGTATGACTGCTGAATCATTATACTGATGTTTCTTTTGGTGTCCAGTGACTTACAGAAGCTATAAGAAAAAATGAAAAATTGTGGAATTGTAATCCATACCAAACTTTAAAATCTGTGCATTATAACTACTTCTTAAAATGTACTTGGAAATTTATTTTTTTAATATATGTTATATTTCACAATAAAAAAAAATCCAAAAAAATGGGGGGGTGCAAGGGTGCCCACCTGCCATGCGAGAGACCCTAGTTCGATTACTGGTCCAGGCACTTACCCAAAAAACAAACAAACAAATAAAAATTCAACAAATGGTGCTGCAATAACGGGATACTCACATGGAAAAATAATGAAATGTGACCCTGCCATATAATATAGAAAAAAAAGAGAGCTGCAATCTGCAGTTTATGTTACAGATCGAAACTGAGATGCATTTAATGCATTTCATCTGAAGACTCTCCAAAAATCAATTTATTATATTAGCCAACTCAAAGATTCAGCAACAAACATGATTAGAATAAGAAGGGCACATTTATATCATGCTGGCATAATATACATTATAACTACTCAGAAAACAATGCAAGAGTACAGCATAATATATTTATAGATTCTCTTAAAAGCATTTTAGAAAACATCAATGTTACAAAAATGAAACTAATAATCATCATCTCATGGACATTTGGAAAAAATATGTGTAAAATCACCCTTGCCAATAGCTTAAAAGAGTCAGAATAATTAGAAAAGTTTTAATTATAAACCTTCTTTTAAAAACTCAAATTTTATACACATATCCTAATGAGCTAACAAATGAAAGATACAAAAGGAGAAATAATGTTAATTCAGTAATAAAATAGCATCAACAAATATTAGGATAAAAGATTTAAAAATGATTCTCCATGACTAAATATAAAACAAACACTGTAAAAGAGTTAAATAGAAGCAAAGTCTCAAACCAGGTTAAACATACTGGGGAAAAATAAAATAATACATCAATTTTTAACAAGATGAAACAGACTTTTAGATGGGTTTGATAACTCTGAAAGTAGCACACAGAAAATAGATTTCCCATTTTAAAAAAAAGGAAGAAACAGAAAAAAATGATCATTTCACATTTTCTTTAACATTGCATATTAAAAAATAAAAGCATTTCCCATTACAAAAAAAAAACAAGCACTTTAAGACTAAAGCAATTTTTACTGGTTTCTCTGGTCCTTCATGTAAAATAAAAGCTTATTTTCTAAAAGCAATTAAGTGGAATATACTAGCTTGACTATCTGATGCCAAACAATGCCATTATTTCCTACGTGAAATTTCACCCAGTAGTAATATACACTCACAGAAGCACTTCAGTGTCACATTTGTCTCTTGGTTCAGATTACATGGACTCACATTCTGTAAGTTAATAGTTTGATCAAGTATCTTCTTACAGTGTTAGAAGGAATGGCAAACTTTAGAAAACAAAAACTATAATTCTTAAAATTTATCAATAATTGGTCTGAGTGTCAATTCTAATCTTATTGTACATTAACATTTCAAAAAAGGAAAAAGTGTACAGAATCAATATTTTGTATAATAGAGTAAAAATGAATAACTATGTTCTAATAAGTGATGATACATATGATTAAAAAATGTATGAATGAACATCTGTGTGAATTTCTGCCATGAAAGGCTATTACTCAATTCTCTTTTCATATTAGAGCTAGTAAAACAAATAGGCCCAAAGCAACCAGTTCATTCTGAAAAATGGAAAACAAATCAATCAAGCATTTACCCTGCCTTTTGTGTACAACTTATACCACTGGGTAACCAAACAGTTGATTTGGTAAAATTTTTCATTATAGAAGGATTCCAGATAATGAATGCAAAAAAAAAATTTTATATATATATATTTATATTTAGGGGATATATATATCACCTAATATATATATATACATTTAGGTGATCATCACTTGGAATCCCTGATTAAATAATAGATTTAGACTGGTTATTAATGACTGCCAAAACCATTAGGTAATAGGTTGGCAGGGAACTTGAAAATAGGTAGAGCATAATAATTTTATCTAAACCCACTGGATTAGTAATCACATGCCTACTGATATTAACATCACAGAAAGAAACACAACCAGACTTATGTGCTTCTTGATATGATACAAAAATAAGCACTCAGCTGCCTATTAGGAATTATCATCAAAAAAAAAAAAAAAACCTGAATCTGAATTTAATCAAGCCTCTACCAAAAGTTCATAGAAAATAATCTAGAATGTGGAAGATTCTACAGAAAAATAATAATAACAATAATGCCTTCAAAAAAATTAATGGCAAGAAAAAAAGGGAGTGAGGGAAACTGAAAAAAGATTTGAAGCCATGCATAAACCAAATGTAAGATGAACACCTTATTTGCTTCATGATTTGAATGAACCAACTATATTTAAAACAAAACAAAAAATTCGTAGAATACAAAGGTTTTTTGAAAGTTTATAACCACTTGTTTTTCCCGGGATGAGCTGGGACCTCGCATCCAAAGGATTGAGAAACCTTCTTGATCAAAAGGGGGAAGAGAGAAATGAGAAAAAATAACGTGTCAGTGGCTGAGAGATTTCCAACAGAGTTGAGAGGTTATCCTGGAGGTTATTTTTACGCATTATATAGACATCCCTTTTCAGTTTATGGTGTATGTGAGTGGCTAAAGGGAAGCACCTGAAACTGCAGAGCTATGTCCCAGTAGCCTTGATTCTTGATAATGACAGAACTTTTACAATGTGACTGCGTGATTGTGAAAACCCTGTGTCTGATGCTCCTTTTATCCAAGGTATGGACAGATGAGTAAAAAATATGGGTAAAAAGTAAATAAATAATAGGGGGGTTAAGGGGTAAAATAAATTGGGTAGATGGAAATACTAGTAGTCAATGAGAGGTAGATGCAAGGGATATGAGATGTATGAGTTTTTTCTTTTTACTTTTTATTTCTTTTTCTGAAGTGATACAAATGTTATAAAAAATGATCATGGTGATAAATACACAACTATATGATGATATTTTGAGCCATTGATTGCACACCATGTATAAACTGTATGTGCGTGAAGATTTGTAAATAAAATATTTTTTATAAAAAGACAAAAGAAAAATAACATAGAACTGTAAAAAAAAAATCAGCAGTGATGAAATGTTTAAAAGAACTGAACCAGAAGGATGGATCACCACAAACAGTCCTATGAATAAGCATTAATCAAGCAGCAATTATGTACAAAATCAAATATAAGAAGCACTCTTTAATTCATGCCAATTGGGCAAAATTAACAATGAGATACTGTTCTAGTTTGCCAGCTGCCAGAATGCAATATACCAGAAACAGAATGGCTTTTAAAAAGGGGAATTTAATAAGTTGCTAGTTTACAGTTCTAAGGCCGAGAAAATGTCCCAATTAAAACAAGTCTATAGAAATGTCCAATCAAAGGCATCCAGGGAAAAATACCTTGGTTCAAGAAGGCCGATGATATTCAGGGTTTCTCTCTCATCTGGAAAGGCACATGGCGAACACAGTCACAGTTTCTCTCTTGGCTGGGAGGGCACATGGCAAGCAAGGCATCATCTGCTAGCTTTCTCGCCTGGCTTCCTGTTTCATGAAGCTCCCTGGGAGGCATTTTCCTTCTTCATGTCCAAAAGTCACTGACTTGTGGGCTCTTGTGGTTATGTCGATCTTCTCTGGCTCTCTCTGAATCACGCTCACTCTTCAAAATGTTTCCTCTTTTACAGGACTCCAGAAACTTCTCAAGACCCACCCAAATGGGTGGAGACATGTCGTCATCTAATCCAATTTAACAACCACTCTTGACTAAATCACATCATCCAGGGAGATGATCTGATTACAGTTTCAAACATACAATACTGAATAGGGATTATTCAGCCTTTATGAAATGGGATTTAGATTAAAACATGGCTTTTCTAGGGGGCATACATCCTTTCAAACCAGCACAGATACTATTCATGTCAATTGGAAAAACTGACAATGAGGTATATGAAAAGTACTACAAAAAAAAAAAAAACCATAGCACTGAAAACATACTTTACTATTTGTAGTAAAGCAATGGTAATATAAGTTGTGTCTTCAATGCCAATATTTGAGAAAATTTGAAGACAGGCAACATCTTAATGAATTGTGTATTCTTTATATCTATTTAAACATAGATGATCAAGAAACAATATTTTAATGAATGTATAAATGCATACATGTATGCAGTGATACAATGAAATTGATACACAAGCAGCAATATATGAGAACATGTATAAATACAAACATTTTGCAAGAAAATGTAACAATAAAAGCCTCAAAGCCTTAAGGAAACTTTCGTAATCCTTTGGTCCAGCAATTCAACTTCTTGAAATCTGTCCCAAGTAAATTAACCTAAATATGAAAAGTACTTTGCCCATACTAGTTAAATTATAGCACTGTTTGTAACAAAGCAACAAACAACTTAAACACCTAACACTGGGTGGTATTATATTGTGTCAATTGGCTAGGCTTAACGACATTTTCCAGAATTTCCTTTTCCCGTGCAATTATAATTGATTAGGGTAAACCACAAGAGGCATTCTTATGGGAGAATTGGATGCTAGAAGTGAGGCAGCTGCCATATTGTAGCTCACATCCATTGTGGCTTATTTGTATCCTGATTTCAGCAGGATATTCATGCTATCAAGTTCAAAGACAACAAGCAAGTCAAGATGCAGGTTTCAATCAATCCTTGTGGGCTACAACTTATGCTTGTGTGTTCTAGCTTTTACCTGCTCTTCCCCATTTTATATCCATCTTCTCTTACTGACTGCTTGCCTTAAAAACCTCAAATTTCAAGGACAAATATTATATAAGCTTACTGATATGAAATAATCAAAATAAGTAAATTCATAGGTTCAGAAATTAGAATGTAGATTATCTGGCTGGGGTGTAAATTGTGAATGCTTAATTGGCAAAGAATTTCTGTTTGGGATAATGTAGAAGTTTTAGTAATGGATAGTAGTGATAGTAGCACAACAATGTGAATGTAATTAATATCAACAAATTATATTCTTGAATGTTAAAAGAAAAAATTTTAGGCTTATATGTATTATCAGAATTTTAAAAAAAGAGCTATACAACACAGTGAACCCTAGTATAAACTAAGAACTATAGTTAATGGTACAATTATAATAATATTCCTTCATCAATTATAACAAAGACACCACACTTAAGCAAAGTGTTAATAATAACAGTGAAAACTGAACAGCTCGAGGGAAGTATATATGAACTCTGTATTGTCTGCATGATTTTTCTGTAAACCTATAACTGCCCTAATAAAAGAAATATATATATATATATAAATACATAAAACTGGAAAACACTCTGCCATAACTGACACCAGATTCAATATCTCACCATGACAACTGGAAAACTAAGAAGCAAAACTGGACTGTGATCACTGAGAGAAGGGAAACAAATGAAGTAAGATCACCCCAGTTTTGTGCCTAGAGGCTCTTTTCAAATTACAAGACAGGATGGAGAATCCAAGCAGGGCATAGCTGTCTTGATGAGGTAAAAAATGTCAATGTCACTGAGTTGAGGAGACAACAATCTTAGGAAGGCTATGGTGCCTAGAATTCATGAAGCAGAGTACCAGAGGAGAAATTTACCTGAGAAATTGCTCTAGAAACCTGAAAAGTGGTTCCCTTCAGTATGTGCATGAATTTTAAGTAGACAGGCAATATGCGAGACTGAGAACACTACCAAGGAAGAAACAACTACTGGGGAAAAATTCCCAGAAGATAAACAAACAAATTACCTAATTCAAGGACAGAGAGGAGAGAGATTTAAAAATGAACAGTCTCAGGTTCACAGGAAAATGGCTAAATGTCTAACATGCATGTCAGTGAATCCCAGGAGACCAGAAAGAGACTGAGGCAAATAAATATGTATTTTGCCAAAACCTTCCAAAATGTAGTGACAGACAAAAGATTTTTCCAACAAACCATCACCATGAGCTAGAACTTCAAACACACTAACAGAATAGTGGTGCTCTAAGCAAAAGCACTTACTGAGTTATGCAGAGTTTGAATTTCTCCCTGCAGTAACAGGAATAATACGCAATCACCTCTGGATTAATGGTTTCCAAACCATTATACTCTTATCATTAAAAAGTGAGGTAGTAAGAGGATAGATATAAGTATGTGGTAGTTTGGAGCTCTGTACTTCAGAAAACCATGTTCTTAAACTTAATCCATTTCTGAGTGTGAATCCATCACCAGTAGGACCTTTTCATAAGGTTATTTCAGTTAAAGTGTGGCCAAATTCAGTCAGGATGGGCTGTAATTCTATTACGGGTGGAATCTTCTATAAGTAGAATGCAATTAAGACAGAAAGTCACTGGAAGCAAGTAGCTGAAGATCACTGGAACACTGACGTGAAGGTGAAGGTCAGGAGGCGCTGCCATGTGCACTGGCACATGACAGAAGAGCCCACAACTAAGTATCACTGATGAATATACTACTATGCGATGATATCGTGAGCCACTGACTGCACACCAGACACAGAATGTTTGTATGTTAAGAATGTTCATGTTTGTATGTTGTTTTGGATTGATAAAACAAAATAAATTTAAAATAATAATAAAAAAGCCTATGCTAGAGAATACAGAAAAAGCTAAACTGAATGTCAAAGAACAGAAAGAGAACAAAGCCATTCAACAAGAAAATCCTACGTAAAAGAGTGAAAACAATCTCCAGAATAAACTAATTATGGAAATCAAATGCCTAGACACCAGCAAAAAATAAGGAGTCATACTAGGAAAATTGAAGATCTGGCCCAGTCAAAGGAACAAACCAACAGTTCAAATGAGATCCAGGAATTAAAACAACTAATTGAGGATGTTTAAACAGACATAAAAAATCTCATCAGAAATCAAATCAATGAGTTGAGGGAGAATATAAAGAAGGCATTGGATGAACAAAAAGAAAAAACAGAAAGTCTGAAAAAACAAATCACAGAACTCATGGGAATGAAAGGCACAGTAAAGAGATGAAAAAAATAAAAATCTACAATGACAGATTTGAAGAAGCAGAAAAAAAGATTAGTGAACTGGAAGACTATACATCAGAAATCCAACATGCAAAAGAAAATATAGGGAAAAGAATGGGAAAATGCAAGTAGGATATCAGGGAACTGAATGACAACATGAAGTGCATGAATACACATGCTGTGGGTGTGCCAGAATGAGAAGAGAAGGGAAAAGGAGGAGAAAGACTAATGAAAGAAATTATCACTGAAAATTTCCCATCACTTATGAAAGACATAAAATCACAGATCCAACAAGTGAAACATATCCCAAGCATAAGAGATTCAAATAGATATACTCCAAGACACTTTACTAATCAGACTATCAGATGTCAAAGAGAAAGAGAGAATTTTGAAAGAAGCAAGAGAAAAGCAATCCATCACATACAAGGGAAACCCAATAAGGCTGCATGTGGATTTCGTGGCAGAAACCATGGAGGCAAGAAGGCAGTAGTATGATATATTTATTATTCTAAAAGAGAAAAACTGTCTACCAAGAATTCTATATCCAGCAAAACTGTCCTTCAAAACTGAGGGGAAATTAAAATGTTTTCAGACAATCACTGCAAGAATTTGTGACCAAGAGATTGGCTGTGCAAGAAATACTAAAGGGAGCAGTAGAGTAGATCGGAAAAGACAGGAGAGAGAGAGAGGTGTGGATAAGAGTATAGAAATGAACATTATCAGTAAAGGTAAAAAGAGGGGAAAAATCAGATATAACATATAAAATCAAAAAATGGTAGAAGAAAATACTGCCTTTACAGTAACAAAACTTAATGTTAATGGATTACACTTCCCAATCAAAAGACACAGATTGGCAGAACAGATTAAAAAACAAGACCCATCTATAGGCTGTCTAAGGAGACTCGTTTAAGACCCAAAAACAAACATAGGCTAAAAGTGAAAGGCTGGGGAATAATATTTCATGTAAACAACAATCAGAAAAGAGCAGAAGTAGCTATACTGATATCTGACAAATTAGACATCAAATGTAAAACAATTAAAAGAGACAAAGAAGGGCATCATGTATTAATAAAAGGAACAATTGAACAAGAAGACATAATAATCATAAATATTTATGCACTGAGCCAGAGTGCTCCAAAATATGAGGCAAACACTGAAAAGAGAAATAGACACATCTACCATAATACTTGGAGACTTCAATTCCTTGTTCTCATCAACAGATAGAACATCTAGACAGAGGATCAATAAAGAAACAGAGATTCTGAATAATACAATAAACACACTAGACTTAACAGACATTTACAGAACATTACAACCCACAATAGCAGAATACACCTTATTCTCAAGTGCTCATGGATCATTCTCAAGGATAGACCATATGCTGGGTCACAAAGTAAGTCTCAATAAATTTTTAAAAATCAAAATCATACAATACACTTTTTCAGATCATAAAGGTACAAAATTAGAAATCAATGAAGGCAGAGGGCAAGAAAATTCACAAATATATGGAGGCTAAAAATACACTCTTAAAGAACCAGTGGATCATGGAAGTAATTACAAGAGAAATTAGTAAATATCTCAAAGCAAATGAAAGTGAAAACACAGCATATCAAAATTTAAGGGATGCAGCAAACACAGTGCTAAGATGGATGTTTATTACCTTAAAGACCTACATCAAAAAAGAAAAAGAGCAAAAATCGAGGAATTACCTGTTCACTTGGAAGAACTAGAGAAGGAACAGCAAACTAACCTCAAAACAAACAAAAGGAAAGAAATAATGAAGATTAGAGCAGAAATCAATGAAATTGACAACATGAAAATAATAGAAGAGAATCAACAAATCCAGAAGTTGGTTTTTGGAAAAATCAGTGAAACTGATGGACCGTTAGCAAGGTTGACAGAAAGAAAAAGAGAGAGAATGCAAATAAATAAAATCAGAAATGGAAGAGGATTCATAATCACTGACCCTGCAGAAATAAAGGAGGTACTGAGAGGATACTATGAGCAACTTTATGATAATAAACTAGACAACATAGATGCAATGGACAACTTCATAGAAAGGCAGGAACAACCAACATTGACTCGAGAAGAAATAGAAGACTTTAACAAACCAAAGACAAGTAAAGAGACTGATAAGTCATTAAGAAGCTCCCAAAATGGAGACTTCTGGGGCAAGATGGCAGCTTAACAATATGCACATTTTAGTTCATCCTCCAGAACAACTACTAAATAATCAGAAACAGTACAGAACAGCTCCAGGGGCCACAACAGTGATCGGACACACAGCGTACCCCAGTCTGGACCAGCTGGACCGCCCCCGAGACCCCTCAGAACCATGAGTTCCCCAAGCCATGGTGGCCAGCGCTCCTCCACCCCAGGCTGCTTCCCAGAGGGGAAAGGAAAGGGACTTTAACAGCAGCAGGGGCTGAGTCCAACCAAACACAAACTGTGGAATTAATGAACAAATTCTGACTACTAAAACTAGGTCCCCAGCTCAGGTGAATTTGGTCAAAGCGGAGGTCGCTCATTTTCGCCCAGGTGCCAAAGGGGCAGGGCTGACAGAAAAAGGAAACAGAGGATTTTGTGGCTGTGTTTCTACAAAGGCTTGACTGCCTTTGGATACAGTGGCAGGGCTTCTCAGGCCGCAACTGCCCCAGGCATAGGCAGAAACAAGCTCATTTGAGGGCTTGTCTGGAACCTGTGCCTTCCCTAGGGGAGGGGTGAAGCCCAACTCAGGTGGAATCCCTCCCTCAAGGAATTCAGACACCAAGGCTTACTAATTTGAAGCCATTAAAACCACCCTGCAACCTCTCCTCTGTCTCCACCAAGCCCCCAGCAGGGAGAGTCTGCCAAAGTTAAAGGTGCCAGATCATCTTATGCTGGAGGGACCTGCAGGCAGACAGGCACCACATACTGGGCAGGATAAGAAAAACAGAGCCCAGGACTTTCAAAGGAAAGTCTTTCAAGCTGCTGAGTCTCACCCTCAGGGAAAACCAACGCAGGTGACTCTTTCCTCCTGATAGAAGGCCAGTTTGGTCTGGGAAAATCCAGCCGGAGTCTATAATACCTAAGTAGACGCTCCTAAAGGTGGGGGAGGAAGGCACCATACAAGCAGGGCAAGAAACAAGAACTAAAAAATTCTCCCCTGTTAAACAAAACCTAAGCTAGAGGTCCAGAATAAGCTGAACTGAATGTCAAAGAACAGACAGACAACAATTCATCCAGCAAGAAAACTCCAGGTAAAAGAAGTGAAAGCAATCTTCAGAATAAACGAATTAAGGTAATTAAATGCCTAGACGCCAGCAAAAAAATAACAAATCATACTAGGAAAATTGAAGATATGGCCCAAAGGAACAAACCAACAATTCAAATGAGATACAG
>PVIY010055367.1:0-13770 GCA_004026745.1 Myrmecophaga tridactyla | reverse complement strand
CACAATTGGAGTTTGGTTGTGCTCAGGCCCTGCTGCTGGTAAACTCCCTTTCCTTTCCCCTCTGGGAAGCAGCCTGTGGGGGAGGGCACTGGCCATCATGGCTTGGACAACTCATGGTCCTGGGTGGGCTCGCAGCCAGTTCCACTGGTCCAGACTGGGGTAGGCTCACAAATATAAGAATCATTGGTGTCCCATAAGAAGAAGAGAGGAATAAAGGGCTAGGAAGAGTAGTTGAGAATATAATGGGGAAAGCTTCCCAACCCTCATAAAGGAACTAAATATGCAAGTCAAAGAACTCCAAACAGAATAAACCCAAATAGCCCTTCCCCAAGGCACATACTAATCAGTCTGTCAAATGTTGAAGAGAAGCAGAAAATCCTGAAAGTGGCAAGAGAAAAACAATCTTGCCTGAGCACAACCAAATTCCAAAAACGTTACACTGATTCTTATATTTGTGCACTTTGTTTTGTCTATCATTTCCCTGAGTTCCCATTCAGTTTTTTCCATCTTTTCTTGCCATTTACTGTTCTGAGTCTTTGAAGTCAATTATCCTGTCCTCTACATCACTTATTCTTTCTTCTGTCTCTTCAAATCTGGTGTTGTGTGCCTCTAGTATGATTTTTATTTGATCAACAGTCTTTAATGTCTGTGATTTCTGCTATTTTCCTACTTATTCTTTCAAATTCCTCTTTGTGCTCTTCTACTGTCTTCTTGATCTCTGTTATGTCATTTGCTATCCCATTTATTTTATTAAGTAGAGTTGTATGAACATCTTTGTTTAGTTGTTCCAATGTCTATGTCTCCTCTGGTATGTTAATTTGGTCATTAGGCAGGCCTATATCTGTCTGCATTGTGATGTGCTTAGTGATCTTCTGTCTTTGTGGCATGTAAATATCTTGATTGATTTACTTTGGGAGTTGATTTCTTTCAGTAGTGTAAGGCCTTGTGTTTGTGGGATGGTTGTATGGCAGAAAGCAGGGAATGGGGTGGAGCACTCAGTATGGTAATTTGGTTCAGGGTAGGTATGGGAACAGGTTGGGGATGTTACACTGATGCTTGTGAACATGGGTGCCCAGCGGCCAGAGAGGATGTAGCTGTGTGGGTGCACCAATCTGGGGGTCGTAAACCCTGGTATATGCTGGTCTAAGGCTTAGGGCCCTTTGTGCTCATGTGTAGAGCTGTGGCAGCAGGTAGGGTTACCTTTGTGGATTGGCAGCCACTGTGACCCAGCTGTGCAGGTTTGCACTTTCTCAGAGCTGGGAAGTGAGGCTGAGGGCTGTGTGCATGCACAGTTCTAGGACTGCTGTAAAGTGTGGTTCCCAGAGTTGAATGATGTGATTGGGGCCTGTGTGCATGCATGGGCCTGGGAGTGCCATAAATGGATGAGCTGAGCTCAGGGAGTGGGGGCGGGGCGGGTGTGAGGCTGTGTGACACTATGGCCGGGGGGTGGGGATAGCCTGGGTAGGGAGGTTAGTGCCCGCAACCTTTATGCGCTGGCAACAGCCTGCAGAGAACAGGGAGGTGGAGGTAATGCTCGGGAGGGGTGTAGGAGAGGTGGGTTGGGCTGCACTTGGGGTGGGGGTGTAGGGCAGGTATGTGCACTGGGGGCTGGCAGGGTGGGGGCACCATGAGTATGGGGAATGGGAGCAGGTAATGGGGTTCAGGTGTGTGGAGTGAGTAGCTGGTCACGGGGCTGCACTGGTGAGGGTAGCAGACCCAAGGAATGTGGCCTGGCTTACTTCCTAATCCCGCGTTCCCATCTGTGTACTCCTGTGGACTCCGTGGCTCCGTGCCTCCACACCAGGCTTCAGCTTTCTGCCTTTCAGTTCCTCAGCCTTTGCAGCCAGGGCTGCTCCATGTGGTGTAGAAAGCTCTCCCAGGTCAGCCACACACCTGAATAGCCACCTCAGTCGCCCCCCTGTCTCTTCTCTAACTTTTCTGTGGAGCAGGGCTAATCTAGTTGGCCATCTTCCTGGAAGCCTACTAAATCTAATCTTTATATGTACTACTTTTAGGTCTTTTGTAGCTCCAGCCATTGGAATCCCTTCTTGCTGCTTTCCTGAGTCATTGCCCAGGCGTCTTGTGTCTGAAGCAGCAGGTATCCTAACTTAGCTTTCCATGGCTGCTATAACAAATACCAAGTATTTTGTTGGTTTAAACAACAGAAATTTATTGTCTCAGTTTTGAAAGCCAGAAGTCCATAGAAAAAGAATTAGCAGAGCACACTTTCTCTAAAATCTGAAGCATTGTGGTGCCTGCTCAGTCTCTGCCTCCATCCTATTGTGATCTGCCTCAGATCTCTGGTTTCTGCTTCAGGGTCTAAAGTTCTTCTCCTTATAAGGACTCCAGTCATACTGGAAGCCCACACTGCTTCAGACTGGCCTCACATTACTAGGATCTTTGAGGATTCCATTTACAAGTGAGTTCATGCCCCCAAGACCAGGTATTAGTACTTGAACTTGTCTTTGTGGGAGACATGATTTCAATCTGACACATGCACTCAGAGCATGATGTCTGGGTTATCCCCTTGGTATAGTGAGGGTGGGAGATCAAAGTGGGAAGGAGCAGTCTTGAAATGGTACCTCCCATCTGGGCTGATCTGGGGATGGTGGGAAGCCCACTAAAGGAGACTGAACCCTGTGACCTGAAGGGGTGGGGATGGGTTATCTGAGGCACTTAACTTTGGGAGGGCCATCTAGAGCTGGGGTGCTGAGACTCTCAGTGGTCCCAGGAAGCTGGAATGTGCATGAGCTGGAGTGTCGGCTGGTGGTCTGTTCAGAAAGTGGATGCTAGCCAGGGGCATGCAGACTCAGGGTAGGCAGGGAGAGCCCCAAACTCCAAGCTCAGGAACCAGAGGAACTAGCTGATTACCAGAGCCAATTCTTCTACACAGGGATATAGCAGGAATGAGAATTTGGAGCAAAGTCTACTGAGGGAGGTGAGCAGTGGAACAAGGCAGACAGCAAGACAGACAGCAAGGCTGACATGGTGCTGTGCTCCCCGAGGGTCTCCTTATTTCTTGCTTATCAGGGACAGGATCACCCCAGAATTTAGGGAGTAGCTGAATCTGCAGAGACAGTAAGGTTACAGGAGAGAGGTGACAGAGGAGGAAGCCAGGCAGGTTATGTTCTGCAGAGCCAGCTTGGTGAGTGGAGGGGCAGAGCAAACTGTAGCCTCTGTGTGTTGATAGTGGTGAAACTAGCATGAGAGGCGGAAGGCTTTGGAAGGCTGGTCAGAGGCAGGAGGGGTAGGACTCCTGATCCTTTGGGGACCATTCCCATCCTCAGCTGGAACGGGTCTGCTCTGTCCTTCCCTGTTTCCCAGTTCACACACCAGCATCTTCTCTGGCTCTGCTTTATGGTGCCTATTGCCCAGCCCTTCACAAACAAGTTCTGCCCCTGCTTGCTCTCCACCCCTTAACCCAGATATACACAAGCCATGCTGTTTATTGATTTTGATTTCATCTTCAGGAAATTCAAAATAACACAAAGAGCATTGTCTTAGTTTGTTAAAGCTGCCAGAAGGCAATAATCCAGTAATGGAATGGCTTTTACGAGAATTTATTAAGTTGTAAGTTTACAGTTCTAAAGCCATGAAAATGTTCAAATTAAGGCACCAACAAGAGGTTACCTTCACTCAAGAAAGGCTGATACCATCTGGAACACCTCTGTCAGCTGGGAAAGCATGTGCCTAGTATCTGCTGGGGTCTCTGGCTTCTGGAAACCTCTCTCAGCTGGGAAGGCATATGGTGACATTTGCTGGCTTTCTCTCCTCATTTCATAAGCCTTCCTCAGAGGTGTTTTCCTTCTGCATCTCCAAAGATCTCTGGCTGTGTGGGCTCTGTCAGCACTAATACTTTTTCCAAAATGGTTCCCTCTTAAAGGACTCCAGTAAGCAACCCCACCTTGAATGGGCGGAGCACATCTCCAGGGAAACTATCTAGTCAAAAGTTGCCACCCACAATCGGGTGGATCACATCTCCGTGAAAACAATAAAAAAGATCCCACCCAGCAATATTGAATGAGGATTTAAGAACATGGCTTTTCTGGGGTACATGACAGTTTCAAACCACCACAGGCATTAAAAAAGGGCTGGGAAAAATGTATAGATTCAGGGGGTCCCTGCACAATTTTGCGTTTCATTTAGTAGAGTGAATGATTGCTCATTAAGTGTTTAGTTTGAATGGTGGAGAAGCACATTAATTTTAGGTAAGGAACTTTGTGGTGAGTAGAGCTGGTTATTTATGTGTTATATGTCTGCTTTATAGCTCATGGGGTCTAGAGTAATCAATGTATCCATTTGCCAGTTTTATGTGACTTAAGAGCAAAATTTTATAAATTTAAACAATTGTGGAGAGTTGGAGTTCTGGAGTCTTTGCATATGGATAAATTTATGTTCGTGTGGGTGATTCGGTTGAGGCTGAGATCTTGCTGGGTTAAGGAGAAAGTGGAAAGGCCACTGATCTAGGATCAAGTCCCAGCTCAGCTGTGTGACTGGGCAAAGCTGTGTGACTGAGCAAAGCTGTGTGACTGAGCAAAGTGCTTCTGCAAGCCTGAGTAATATATTGCCTAACTTCCAGGAGTAAATGAACAGTGTATGTGGAAGTGCTTTTTGGACTACAAAGTTCTATACCAGTGCAGAACATTTTTCTTACTGTTATTATTACATGTAACATTGTTCCCATGGGAAAGCCCAATTTGCTTTATGACAATTGGATTTACAATGTAATTTCCAGGAATGCATTTGTCTCAATGTAGTTTTTGGCCAAAAGCAACAAAACCTGACCCAAGGCTAGACATTATGGCAAAAGTCAGGAACTGTGTATGCAATATTTAAAAGAAAAAGAAAATGAAAGCATTTTCCCAGCCATTGACCACATCTGATACTCATCTTGCTCCACCTTGCCTCACCTGCAGTTGAATTCCCCTCTGTTCCCCCAATCTGATCCTTCTCCCCTCCTCCTCCCTTGCCAGTGATAATAGCAACCAATTTGAATTTGGCGCATTTCCTTTTCATTCCACATTCTTATGTTATTACTACATAGGTTTATGTATCAATTTGGTAGGTTAAGTGGAAGTTTCAGTTGAGGTACCCAGACAATAGATGAGGTGAGACCATGGTGAAAGATGTTTTAAGGAATACCAGTTACAGAACTCAAACTCCATTCACAATGAGAATATAAATGGGCCAAGGATTCAAGATTAGAGAAAGGGTTTTGGAGTGAGCTGTTTGTGCATGAGGTCTGAGTCCCATGGACCATTCCTCCACCTCAAAAGGGAGGGCTGGGAGAGACCTGTCAGTCACCTCAATCCTTGCTATTTGGGGTGTTTGGTGAACTGCCTCACTCTAACTCAATCTTGTGGGAACAACCCTTTCTTTTAATCCCTATTCAATAATGTAGGCAGGAATCTTTCTTCTTTTTTTTTAGGCATGGGCAATCTCTGGGAATGGAATCTTTTGATTAGAATATCTCCATGGAGATGTGACCCCACCCATTCCAGGTGGGTCTTGATTAGTTTACTGGAATCCTTTAAAAGAGGAAACATTATGACAGAGCTATGTCATAAGAGGAGAGAGCCATGAGAACCACAGAGCCACCAGTCAGCAACCTTTGGAAATGAAGGAGAACACCCCTGGGGGAGCTTCATGAAACAATAAGCCTGGAGAGAAAGCTAGCAGATATTGCCATGTTAGCCATGTGCCTTTTCAGTTGAGAGAGTAACCCTGAATGTCATTGGCCTTTATGAACCAGGGTATCTTTCCCTAGGTGCCTTAGATCGGACATTTCTATGTCCTTGTTTTACTTGGGACATTTTTGTGGCCATAGAACTGCAAACCTGCAGCTTAATAAATTCCCTTTTTCAAAAGCCATTCCATTTTTGGTATATTGCATTCTGGCAGCTAGCAACTAGAACAATGACCTATGACCCACTGGGGTAAAGAGGCTTCCCAGATAGAAGCTGGGGATGGGGACGTTTCCAGATGTCCAGGGGTTGGGGAAGGAATAAATGACAACCAGATTAGACAGGCATTTACAGTTATGAGGAGATCTGAAAGGAAGAGAACCCCAAAGACTGGCAATGCCTCTGGAGAACTCTAAGAGCATTCACAAGGTCACCTCAAAACATCTATTAGGCCCAGAGACCATGATGCCAGTATAAGTTAAGTAGAGTTCTTTGTTCCTTCTTCTTTTTCCCCATTCTTTGACCTGGAGGGGTCAGAAACTGGGCTTGGCAAGTAGGGGAGAAGGCAGGGAAAGAAAGAAGAAGCCACCATGTTCCCCACTGGATGGTGAGTCCGCAACTGGCCTGAGCTGGCAAGCAGGAATGTGGCTTTTAATTCTGTAAATATCCCTTCCCTTCTCCCATCAGCAGTGGCAGAGTATAGTCTCCAACCCTGTTGGCAGTGGGCTTCGGCAATTTGCCAGTGGGATGTTAGCAGATCTAATGTGAACAAAGCCTTACATCGTGGCTGCCCTGGAGGTCTTACCTTTGCACTTTTGTCATCATCAAGGGAAGAATGTGCTCAGATGGACCATGGTTCACGCTGACTATGCCACTGGCTTAGGAACTGGATGATACGCAGTGCAAAAACTTACTGAACACTTTGGGATGGCTGCCATTCATAGTATGCAATGACGAAGCATTTTGTAAAACTGTCACTTGTAGTAATTTGAGAGGCAGATAATTTGCCTAATGAACTTTTTATTTAGGGGAAAGATATTGGAAAGGATAATATTAAGGATTAATGTTAAGGATTATATTAAAGATTAATATAAAGGATTAATATTAAGACATGGGGCAGTCTTGAACAAAATTTACAGCCCAGAGCCAAGCCTAGCTAAGACTAGCAGGGCCAACCTAGCTGATCCCTTAACACATAAGATTGAAATAGATCCTTATTGCTGTGGGATTTGGGATGGTTTATTATGCACTATCATTACTGAAATAGTTGATTGACAGAAGGAATAACTGAATAAAGTTTAAAATTGTGATAATTACATCATAATAGACATTAGGTATTGACTAGAAGCCATTATTTCTTGATTAAAACTGTGCTAAATTTCATTCTGGGGTGGAGGAAGGACATGCTAAATAAATGTAAAGGGACATGGACAAAAAATCTCTTTCTGATTACACATGAGTCCTATTTTTTCAACTCAGAGTTACATATACCTCCATAAACCATATATAGTAATATTATATATGTTTATAAAGTTTTACACACACAAAATAATAGTATTCTTCAAATTGTCCTTTTCACTCAGTTATGTTTTTTTGTGATTTATCCAGTGATTATTGTTTTTGTGATTATTGTGATTATTGTTCTGGCATTTCATTTAAATTATTGAATAATATTTTATTACATGAATATATCACATTTTCATTATCCAGTCTCCCATTAATGGACATTTAGATTGCCCTCTCCCCCTTTTCAGCTATAATTAGCTACATATCAAATTCTTTTTGGCTTGTAGTTGAGTCTTATAATCACACATATATGAATTCTTAAGTGAATATTCCTAGAATGGAGTGATAATCATTGGTATTGTTTACCAGTCACCAATATTTCCATTTTTCATAGAATTGGGGAACTTCCATTACAGAAAATTGACTATGGCACTGGCTTAGGAAATAGATGATAGACAGTGAGAAAACCTACTGAATGCTTTGGGATGGCAGCCATTCATATTATGCAAAGATGAAACATTCTGTAAAACTGTCACTTGTAGTAATTTGGGAGGCAAATCATTTACCTAATGAACTTTTAAATTTAGGGGAAAGAGGTTGGAAAGGATAATATTAATTAATGGTGTAAATTTCTCTTGACAGTGTTTGGCAAGGTATTATAAAAAAGGATATGCTCAGAAAAGAGTTGGCTTGTGTGCTAGCCAAAATGAAAGGGAACACAGAGTCTACAAATGTGAACTCTTTTAGGGCCAGGAAAGCAACTGCTTCTCATCCCCAAACAGTAAAAGATAAAATTGTGGAAGGCTTGGAAAGATAAAGAATGAATAAAATTTAGTTTTTGGTATGGGAGTGTTTACTGCTGTCCATTGGTCCATCAAAGGATCAAAGCTATAGAGGTCACACCCATTTTTAAAACCTCTGGAGGGATTAAGGGATTTCATTGTAAAGGTTCAGTTTCCTTCAATTGGACAAAATACTAAGGGTGTGGGTCAATTAAATCTAGAGTGGCGTGGTAGTGGGAAAGTAAAGATATATAGCACATAGGAGATTTATTTGTAAAGGAACTTTGGATGTGCCTGTTAGTACTTGGTGCTGCCTTGAACCAAATGATAAGAGACTGAAGGTTTTGGGAGAATTAAACCACCAGATGACCATTCGTCTAATCTAGACTGTGTTTGAATCTTAAAACAACCCTTGAATTCCCTAGAAAGTATGCTGAGAAAGCAGCTCAGTCCACAAGGAGAGTGTATTCTCTGGTGTCCATTTTAGCATTGGCCAAGGAGAATAATAGAAAAGGGAAATCTCTTGGAAATTAGGGTCAGGGCCTGTAGAGAACATTCCAGGTGGTGGAATCAAGGCTTGGCAAAGATTATTCTCATTCCCCAGGTATATACGCTCTGGGAGTTTGGAATTGCTATGGACCAGTGTCTGCTGGTCCCATTTTTTTTTTTTTTTTCCTGAATGGAAGTGTTTATTGCTATGTTCTTGCCCCTTGTTCCATCATTAAACATTGATATATTAGAGTAAATAATATGTCTTTGTAGTGTTCAGATGAAGAGACACCACATCTAGATGCAGAGATGGCCACGCATAGCCTTCATGTAGAAATTACTGTGCAAATTGGTTATCTTGGACTTCGAGCTTGGTGCTGTGCTGGAAGGGGGCTTTTGGGTTGTCTCCTTTGGAAAAGAGGTGAATATATTTTACAGCCAGGAATAAGAGTGAACCAAATATTGGTGACCAGAAAGATAAGTCATTAATGCTGTTCACCAGTGTTTCTGATTCTCCTTTACTGAGCTGTTGTGTTAGGTGGGCTCCTTCACGTTTCACATTGATTGTGTCAGCAGTTGAATAAATTCCACAATAGCCTGAGGCATGCCATAGAAAATAGGCCTTATTGAAGACGGAAAACTCACAAGACGAGACTCGGCAAGACAGATGCATATGGTCTTTCTTCTCATCTGCTAATCATGGTGAGTTTCATTCCAGTTGAGAGTTCCCTTCACATCGTCAGTCTTCCTTTCAGTAGAGAGTATATGAGGGTGTTGCCTTAATGGGGAAAATACAGCATCCTTGGTAGTGGGCAGTCAGGTTGCCTAAGATTTGTCTGAGGACCTTGAGGCTGTGAGATGTTAAAGTCTCTGTTGAGGTGAAAGGCACTAGTTCTCCAACTCGGAGAAGAGGTGGTCTCCCCAGTACCAATGAACTTGTTGTCTGGGAAATTCATGTTAAGTGTCTAGGATGGAACTTTCTAGCCCCTTGATGGTAGAAGAGTCCATGTAACTTGGTGTAGCCAAAGAATGTTGTCTAATCCTTACTTGGATCTTCAGGGTTTCCCCTCTGCAAGTAACTTTTCTCTGCAATTATCATTTTTTATTCTTTAAAACTTCACTGGTACCTGATCCATGGAGCGGAGGGGAGAAAAGTGAAGGGAAGTAACATTTATCAGTGCCAGGCACTGAGCTGAGTACATCAGATGGACTTTCTTATTTAATTCTCACCACAAGTCTTTAGGGTTACTGTTTTATGGATAAGGAACCTGGGGCTTGGAAAGGCTGAGTTTGCATGAGTAGAAAATGGCAGAGGCAGGACCCAGGTCTGTTTGACTCCACAACTCATGCTCCTAACCACAGAGCTGCAGCTGCTCTTGCTGGTGGAAAGACTGTCCTCAGTTCCATATCATTTTCTTTCAAATTTACTATCTAGTCAATTGACACTAGTGGTTCAGTGAAGGTTCCTTGGGAGCCCCTAGCTATTTGCATAGGGAGGGACCTGCCTCAGGTTGCAATTCACTTTTCCACCTGCTTTCTTAAGTAGGAAGGCCTCAGTGTGCCCAGGGAGCAAACCTTATCCAACTTTTTCTGGTAATGAAGGGCATATTTAAATGAATGATAAGTGAGCCCACACAGAGTCACCAAAGGAAGAGGAATTGTTCCCTCACTCAGGAGCCAGCAGGTCCTGTTGTGCAGGCAGAAGCACTTTTGAAGGGACCCGGGGGAGTGAATGATAGGCAAGGCAGGAGAAGAGGAGGGGGGCAGAGAAGAACAACAGCTGCTCCTGGTGGCTCCGAGTCACGTTCTGAGCCTAAATTAGCCTTGTTCTTTTCCGGATCTTATGTGGGCATGCTGCAGCCTGCTTGGCTGACTTATTTTCTCCAAGGCATTTTTTTTTTTTTGTCCTTTTCCTCCCTTTCCAGTCCTCCTATTTAGGCTCTTTTGTTAGAGCTACCTGAGAAGCTAGATGGGGTTGCCTAAATGTGGACTGAGGGATGGAGGGGCATGAGGAGGGTGCTCAAACCTCTTCCTTATCTATTCTTGTCTCTAGGATGTACTTGCTTGGAGTTTTACCACTATAGACAAAGTCTTGAAATGGAATGCAGCTTGAATTGAAGTCTAATGAGCTAGATAAGCATATGTTTATGTATATCAATATTTGGAAACATGTAATAACCCATTTTTAAAATAATTCTATTCTATGTGGGATAATTTTGGAAACTATTAAAAGAACCCCCTTTTGCCTCCTGTCCATCTTACCACCCCCTCGATGGCTGCACTGATGGAGGAAGAAGAGCATCAGGGCTCTGCGTTCAGAGAGGTCAAGGATGGGCTCCACCAGAGGGAGGAAGCAGAAAGAAAGCTTGGGCTATCCTTGCAAGCTTGCTGTCAGTCAGCTTTGCTGTGGATTCAGGTCCGGAAAGCTTGAGTCTGAGCCTCATCTCTGTCAGAAGCTTGCTGTGAAGCCTGGAGAAACTTACTTATTTCTGGGCCTCAACTTCCTTTCATGGAAAACAAAGGTTTAAGAAGATGATCTCCAAGTCCCCATCCTGTCTGACCATACATTGAGTCTTTGTAATTGTTCTCTGTAGGCTCTCCACTGCAGAACAGTTTTCTGAGTCTCCAGGCCCTGATGGCTTAGCACTGCACCTCTCTTCTGAAAATAAGTCTGTGCATCACAGTTGATCTTAAAAAAGCGAAACAACACACTGATTTTCTTACAAACTCCATAAACAAAGATCACTTTAGGACGCTAACTCCAGGGAGGGTCATTTGACTGAAGTTGGCTTTGGCCCAGGATGCAGGATGACTGGTACACTCCTCTGGGGCAGCCTTTCGATGTACCTTGGTGTATACACAGCATGAACAGGTTGGCAGCAATTTGGTTTTACACTTGCCTGCTTAGACATTCTTTAGACTCTCAGGGGGCCTTATTGGACTGGGAGTCCTAACAGATGCCAGACAGAAGGCAGCGTAAAGGCATTCTGTCAGTCATGCCTGAGTTTTCTTCAGAACCAGGAGCCTTATCTTGGGGGATTATGGCAACTCTGTATACCTTTTATCTTTGTCTGTCTGTCTCTCTTCCTTTTGTTGCCTCATTTGCTTATGGGGAAGACCCCTGAGGGAAGAAAATATATGATCTTAATTTCAGTATGGCTTTTTTTCTTTTTTTACTTTTATACTTTATAGTTTGAGCTTTTATTTTTCAATGCCATTATGAACCACATGTTACCTGAACATTTGTATTTTTGAACTCTATTTTCTCATTAGCTATAATTATAAAGTGGGAAATGCATTCTTATAGAAAAAATATTTTGGCTTAAGGTTATACTAAAAAAGGAATGACATCTATAGCAAATTTTATTTACAAAAATTATGAAAAATGCATTGGGTTATGTTAACAGTCAAGGAAACACCTATTGGACCAATCTTCTCACAGATAACAACTATAAAACATAAAAGACAAATATCTCAAGGCACTGTAAAAAAAACCCAAAACCCACAAAAAACAAAAAACAACCCTGTAAATACAATAGGGGAGTCAATATTTAGAAGAAGGCAATAGTATTGGTGAGTTTTCTTTTTCTTTTTTTAATCAGCTTTAGCTTAGGGACAGCACCCTGTAGAATGCTAAAATTGGAATAGAAGTCTGTAGAGTGAAGTACCAGATGACAGAATTCTGGTCATCCATAGTGTCTAGAAAGTGAATGAGAAATTGAAAAAGGAAAAGAGCCAGAGATGAGGAAAAATAAATTTTGCATATAAACTCTACCTGAAACCCTTTAACCATGCACGCATGGGTGACTCCAACTGGCTCAGTTATATCTAAAAGAACTGAATTTAGATTTGAGTTGCCACCCACTGAAGAAGAGACAGTGTATTCAGTTTTGAGTTCAGCCAAGTTAGTTGTCCCTCCAAAATACTACTTGGCAAAACATGAAAGAATGTAAAGTCTCCATAATGTGTGATTAATTTTATACAGGATACACTCCAATAGTACTCAATATGTGAAGAAACAGTGAAACATCATCTATTCTCAAAAGGAAAGATAATCAACAGAGACCATCCCTGAGATGACTCAGATATTAAAATTAGCAGTAAAAGATTTTTTAAAAACTTCTTTCTATTGTTTAGTATAACATATATACAAAACAAAGAAATAAAAAAGCAATAGTTTTCAAAGCACTCTTCAACAAGTAGTTACAGGAAAGATCCCAGAGTTTGTCATGGGCTACCATATAGTCCTCTCAGAGTTTTCCTTCTAGCTGCTCCAGAATATAGGAGGCTAGAAGACTTAAATTTTTTTTATCATCACAATTGACTTTTTGTCCTTTTTTTTTTTTTGTGAAAAATAACATATATACAAAAAAAGCTATAAATTTCTAAGCACAGCACCAAAATTAGTTGTAGAACAGATTTCAGAGTTTGACATGGGTTACAATTCCACAATTTTAGGTCTTTACTTTTAGCTGCTCTAAAATATTGGAGACTAAAAGAGATATCAATTTAATGATTTAGCATTCATATTCATTTGTTAAGTCCTATCTTCTATGTATAATTCCACAATCACCTTTGAGCTTTCCATGCCTCTCTCTTTTTTTTTTTTTAATTTGCATATGGGCAGGAGGCACCAGGGATCGAACTCCAGACCTCCAGCACGGCAGGTCAGAGCTCTGCCTGCTGAGCCACGGCAGCTGCCCACCATGCCTCTCTTTAGGGTTGTTGGGGCTATGGCAATTCTAAATTTTTGATATTGGAAGGGTCTGTCACTAATATGGGGTAAGGAGATGGAACTATTTGATGTTCTGAAGAGTCTGGGCTAGGTTTCAGGACTTATCTGGACCAGGGACCCATATGTAGGTTGTAGGTTTCTGAAAGGTATTCTAGTGAATGAAACCCTTGTGGAATCTTATATATTGCCCTAGGTGTTCTTTAGGATTGGCTGGAGTGGTCCTGGTTGTGGGTTGGCAGATTATGATAGGTAGCAAGGTCTAACTGAAGGTTGCATAACAACAACCTCCAGAGTAGCCTCTTGATTCTATTTGAACTCTCTCTTCCACTTATACTTTATTAATTACACTGCTTTTCCCCTTTTGGTCAGGATGGAATTGTTGGTGCCATGACGCTAGGTCTGGATTCATCCTTGGGAGTCATCTCCCACGTAGCCAGAGAGACTTTCACCCCTGGATATCATGTCCCACATAGTGAGGGAAGGCAATTATTTCACTTGCAGAGTTGGGCTTAGAGAGACTGAGGCCACATCTGAGCAACAAAAGAGGTCCTCTAGAAGTAACTCTTAGGTGTGC
>PVIY010055366.1:0-13773 GCA_004026745.1 Myrmecophaga tridactyla | reverse complement strand
ACCCCGGGGAAAGTTGTTGGAGCCCAGGGGCCTGGAGAGAAGACCAGCAGAGACCATCCTGTGCCTTCCATGTAAGAAAGAACCTCAGTGGAAAGTTAGCTGCCTTTCCTCTGAAGAACTAATAAAATAAATCTCCTTTTATTAAAAGCCAATCCATCTCTGGTGTGTTGCATTCCGGCAGCTAGCAAACTAGAACAATCAGTGAACTAGAAGAGAGGACAATCTAAATTTCCAGATAGAAGAATAGATAGAGGAAGAGAATGGAGAACATTAAACAGGACTTCAGGGAACTAAATATCAGCATGAAGAACTCAAACATAAATATCATGGGTGGCCCAGAAGGAGAAAAGAAGGGAAAGAGGATAGAAATAATATTGGAGGAATGAAAGGGACAATCCAGCAAGAAGAAATAACAATTATAAATATGTATGCATCTAACTGGGATGCCCCAAAATATGTGAGGCAAATACTGGCAAAATGAAGGGAGAAATAGACATCTCTACAATAATAGCTGGAAACTTCAATATACCACTCTCATCAATAGATAGAACAACTAGACAGAGTATCAATAAAGAAACAGAGAACTTGAACAATATGATAAATGAACCAAACCTAACACACATATAAAGAACATTATACACCACTACAGCATGATATTAATTCTCTTCTCAAGTGCTCATGAATTATTCTCCAAGGCCGACCACATATTGGGTCAAAAAACAAGGCTTGATACATTTCAAAAGACTGAAATTATACAGAAAGCTTTCTTTGATCATAGTATAATAAAGGTGGAAATCAACAACAACTGGAGAAATGGAAAATTCACAACTATATGGGGGTTAAAACACTCTCAAACCAGTGAATCAAAGAATAAATTACAAGAAAAATCAATAAATATCTCAAGATGAATGAAAGCATTAACACAACATATCAGAACTTGTGGGGTGCAGAAAAAGCAGTGCTAAGAGGGAAATCTATACCCCTAAGCACCAATATTAAAAAAGAAGAAAGAGCTAAAATCAAACACCCAACAGCATATTGGAAGAACTAGAACAGCAAACTAATCCTAAAACAAGAAGAAGGAAAGAAATAAAGATTAGAACAGAAATAAGTGAAATTGAGAAATAAAGATGATAGAATTAACAAAACCCAAAGTTGGTTCTTTGAAAGGATCGATAAAATTGACACTTAACTAGATTGACAAAGTAAAAAAGAGAGAAGATATAAATGAATATAATCAGAAATGAGAGGGGGAATATTACTAATGACACCACAGAGATAAAAAAAAGAAGAGGATATTGTGATCAATTATATGTTAGCAAATTAAACAACTTTGATGAAATGAACAAATTCCTATAAATACATGAATAACATACACTTACCCTAAAATATATAGAAAACCTCAATAGAAATAGAAGACCTCAGCTGTAATTGTTCAAGAGAATGAATCAGCCATCAAAATCTACAAAGAAAAGCCCAAGACCAGACCAGATGCTTTCACAGGTGAATTATGCCAATAATTGCAAGAATAATTAAGACCAATCTTGCTAAAGTTCTTCCAAAAATTTAAGAGGAGGAAACATTACTTAACTCATTCTATGAAACCAACATCATCTTAATACCACAGCCTGATAAAGATCTTACAAGTAAAGATAATTACAGACCAAACTCTCTAATGATATAGAGGCAAAAATCCTCAACAATATACTTGCAAATTGAACCAAACAGCACATTTAAAAAATTGCATGCATGAGTTTTATCCTTGGTATGCAAGGGTGTGCAATGCAAGAAAATCAATTAATGTAATGCATCACATTTACAAATTGAAGGGGAAAAAACACACATTTCTCTCTCTAGACATAGATAAGGCATTTGACACACTCCAACATTATTTCCTGATTAAACCACCTCAAAAGATAGGAATAGAAAAAAACTTCCTCACCATGTTAAAAGGCACATATGGAAAATCCACAACTAATATCATGATAATAAAAGACTGCAACCTTTGGAATAAGGGAAAGATGCTCCATTTCACCACTGTTATTAAGAATTGAGTTAGATGTAGTAGCTAGAGTGATTAGGGAAGAAAAAGAAATAAAATGCACCCAAGGTGGAAGGAAAGAAGTAAAACTTTTCCTGTTTGCAGTGACATGATCCTATATAGAGAGAAAGTCTGAAAAAATGTACAACAGAACTACTAGAACGAATAAATGAGTTCAGCAAAATGGTGGGATACACATATCAGTGCAACAAAAATCAGTAGTGTTTCTATACAATAATATTGAGCAATCTGAGAGGAAATCAAGAAAAAATTCCACTTAAAATAGCATCTAGGGTGCAGGGGTTGTTCAATGGTTAGAATGCCCGCCTTCCATGCAGGAGACCTGAGTTCGACTCCTGGACCATGCATCAAAAAAATAAATAAATAGATAACATCTAACAATAAATTTAACCAAGGATGCAAATACCTTTTACACAGAAAACTATGAAACGTTACTAAAGAAATCAAAGAATAAATGGGAGGATATTCCTTGTTCATGCATTAGAAGACTAAATATAATTATAATGACAATTCTACCCAATTGACTTAAAGATTCAATGCAATCCCAGTCAAAATCCTGACAGCCTCTTTCCAGAAATGGGAAATCCAATTATTAAAATTATCAGTAAGTTTAAGGGGCCACAATATCCCAAAATATTTTGAAAAACAGTTACAAAGGTGGAGATCTCACACTTCCTGAGTTTAAGGCATATTATAAAGAAACAGTGGTCAAAACAGTTTAGCACTGATATAAAGTTAGATATTGATCAAGGGAATTAATAGACCCTCACATTTATGGCCAATTGGTATTTGAGGATGCAACCAAGTCCTCTCAACTGGGACAGAATACTCCTTTCAACAAATGGTGTTGGAAGAACCGTATATCCATGCACAAAAGAATGAGAGAGGACCCCTATGTTACACTTTATATGAAAATTAATTAAATGAACCAGATGTAAATATAGGAACCAGGACCATAAATTTTTAGAAGAAAATGTAGGGAGCACCTTAGAAATCCTGTCACAGGTGATGATTTCATAGTCTTTACATGCAAAGCAATGACACAAAAGAAGACATAGATAAAGTGGGACCTCCTCAAAATTAAAAACTTTTGTGATTCAAGGAACTTTTAAATAAGATGAAAATGCAGCCTATCAAATGGAAGAAAAAAATTAGAAACCACATATCCAATAAGGTTTAATACCCAGGATATGAAAAATAAATCCTGCAATTCAACAATAAAAAGCAAGTAATTTTTTTAAAAAGGCAAAATAAATGAATATGCATTTTTCCAAAGATGAAATACAGGTGGTTAAAAGGCACATGAAAGGATGTTCATCACTGGTTATTCAAGAAATGCAAATGAAAACCACAATGAGATATCACATCGTACCTACTAGAATGGCCATTATTTAAAAAAAACAAAAAACAGACAACTACAAGTGTTAGAGAGGATGTAGAAGAAATAGGAACACTTATTCATGCTTGTAAGATTGTAAAATGTAAAATAGAACAGCTGCTCTGGATGAGTTTGGTGGTTGCTCAGGTAGCTAAATACAGAATTACCGTATGATTTGTCAATCTCACTGCTATACATATGACCCAATAACTGAAAACAGGGACTTATTTGGGTTTGGTAAAGCTGACAAAATGCAATGTACCAGAAACGGGTTGGCTTTTACAATGGGAATTTCTTAGCTTACAAATATACAATTCTAAGGCCATGAAACTGTCCCAACTAAGGCATCAGATAGACAATACTTTCTCTGAAGACTGGTTACCAGCAAACGTGGGCTCCTCTGTCAGATAGCAAGTCACATGGTGGTGTCTGCTGGTCCTCCTCTCCGAGTTTCATTGCTTCAGCTTCTGGCTTCACTGGTTTCCTCTCAGCTTCCCTGGAGTTTTTTCTGTGTGCTTTTCTTAATCGCATCTCACTGCTTCTGTATGTGATTTATGTTCTTATAAAGGACTCCAGCAAGAGGATCAAGACCCAACCTGAAACGACTGGTGACATCTCAATTGAAATAACCTAATCAAACCATCCCACCCACAACAGGTCTATATGCACAGGAATGGATTAAAGGAACATAGGTCTTTTCTGGAGTGCATAATACCTTCAAACTATCACAGACTCAAACAGACATTTGCCCACCAATATTCATATCAGCATTATTCACAATTCAAGCTAAATGTCAATAAGTGGGGGATATGGGAGAAGGATATGGATTCTTTGCAGAAGAAAAGGAAATGTCTTTATATAGATTATGGTAATGAAGGTATGGCTATTTACTTAAGTTGGATTGTATGATGTGCAAATAAAACTCTTTAAAAATGAACAGAGATAAACAAGTGCTATAGAATATGTATAGAAAGTGATGAATCTATTCACTATTGGTAGGGAAGCTGAGAGGCACAACCCCTCTTGAGGGCAGTGTGGTGGTTCCACAGGAGGCTAGGTGTGGGGTTGCCATACGATCCTGTAATGCAGTTGTTAGGCATATAACCCTGAGGAACTGAGAGTGGGGACTTGGATGGACATTCTCATACTGGTGTCGATGGTGACAGTGTTTGAGATTCACAATGAATGGAGATGGTCTAAGGGTACAAGACTGAGGAATGGAAGGGAGAACTGTGGTGTATACATGCAATGGACTGCTGAGCAGCTACAAAAAGGAATGAAGTTGTGAGGCTTGCAACTAGGTGAATAAAACTTGAGGACAGTATGTTGAATGAATTCTCAGGAGTTAAAAGACAAATATTACCATGCCTCACTCATATGAACTAACTGTAACATATGAACTCAGAAAACTGAAATCGAGAGCATGGGTTATCAGGTTCGGGCCTATTGTAAAGAGTCCTAGATTGTCACATTTTTTTCTGGAGTTTTAACTATTATTTCTAAATTCTGAGGTATTGAGCTATTTGTGTATAACCTGGTCATTCCAGAAATTTCAGGTATTTATGTGACACCTGAGACTCAGAGTTACACCTCTGAAACTATGAAAGTTAGCATTACCCCATACAGCAACTGTTAAAAAAAGTTGAAAAGTGATCAGACTTCAACTAGAGATATGAATGAAGTTGATCTGGATGGGACTAGGGTAAATCAGAATACAGGGTAAAGGATGGTATGATCCACATTTTAAAACTGCAACTTCTGTGTGAGACCAAAGGGCTAGATGTTTTTTTAGTGCAAAATTTATATTTTGGGCAGCGTATTATCTTATTTAATTTGTATGGTCAGTTTATTTGAGCACCCTAATTACATGGAATCTTGCATAGAGCATGAGATCTTGTTGGTGTTTACAGGTTAGTGTGGTGCCCAATATATTAGAGAGTAATTTTTTGGGCATAGAATAAAAAAAGTATTTGCAAAGTTCCCTGGGGCAGATGGAGGAAATATTCAACTTCCCTATCTGGGGAATTCTTGATATTCTCACAAGTAGTGGGGACAATCAATACAATAGTCTGATAATGGTGATGAATAATGGTGATGAATACACAACTCTGTGATGATGTTGTGAGCCATTGACTATATACTGTGGATGGACTGTGTGTGTGTATGAAAATTTCTCAAGAAAATATTTAAGAAAAAAAAGAACACGGCCTTTTCTGGAGTACATCACGACTTCAAATTCTTACAGACACAAACAGACACTTTTCCATTGATGTGCATATCAGAATTATTCACCAATTTCCAAAAATAGAAGCAACCCAGGTGTCCATCAATGGTGAATGGATAAGCACAATATGGTATATACATACAATGGAATATTATGCAGCTGTAAGAAGGAGTGAAATGAACCTTCAGCACATTATGTTGACTGAAATAAGCAAGATACAGAAGGTCAAATATTTTATGATATCTCTGATATGACCTCATATGACCTAATTAAAATAAACAAACCCTTAGAGTCAGAATTTAGATTATAGGTTATCAGGAGATAGAATGGTGGTATACAAAGGGGATCTGATGCTTTATTTGTGCAGAATTTCTATCTAGGATGGCCATGAATGTTTGGAAATGGACGGTAGTGTACCACCACATTATTGTGAGCATAATTAACAGCACTGAATTATGTTGGTGAATATGGTTGAAAGGGGAAGTTCTGGTGTGTGTATGTTACTTGAAAGAACATTAGTAGATAAAACATGGGACTGGGTAACACAGTGAACCCTATCGTGGATGGACTGTGATTAACAGTACAAATATAAGAATGTTCTTTCATGAATTACAGCAAGTGCATGACACTCTGACAAGATGTTGATAATAAGGGGGTATTTTGAAAAAATACACCTAATATAAATTATGTACTGTAGTTAGCAGTAATATTTTAATATTCTTTCAGCAGTTATAATAAAGGTATCACACTTATTCAAAGTGGCAATATTGGGACTACATGGGAATGTTGTATTTTTTTTCTTTGTATGCTGTATGGTGTGAGTCACATTTCATTCTTTTTCCATGTGCAAATCCACTTATTGCAGCACCATTTGTTTACTTTTTGTTTGTTTGTTTGTTTGTTTGTTTGCTTGTATTGTTTTGAGAAGTGCATGGGCCAGGAAATGAACCCAGGTCTCCTGCATGGCAGGCAAGAATTCTACCACTGAACTACCCTTGCACCCCTGAATGTTGTATTTTATACTTAAGTTTTCTGCAAACTTACAACCTCTCATATTAAAAATAATAATAACATAAAAATATGCTAAGTAAAAGAATCAGAAACAAAGTATTACATATATTATGATTACATTTAAATGAAACGTAAATATGAATTAATTTATAGAGACAGGAGAAAAAAAAAAGCCCTTCAGAATATCAACCAGGAAGGAGATAGTCATCTGGAAAAAATGAAAGCTTTGATTTTAAGGACTATCCAGTGTCCATCTTAACTGGATATGCCACTAAACACAAGGTATAGACTGACCCAGCCCTATGAAACCATTTGAGTAATTGCCCTATCCAAACATTGCTTCAAGGACCCCTTTACTGTAGGAAGAGGGTAGTGAGGGATATCCTATTCCTGCTGTGGTTTGAGATTGTGTATGCATGCATTGGATAGTAGCATGTTGCAGAGATTTTCTTAACCACCATATGCATATGAAGCATTTCAGTCTTATACTTATGCAGATTCTAATTCAGGTTATCTAGGATTTGAGAGACTGTGTTCTTAGCAAGATCCCAGGAGATACTGATACTACTGGTTTAAACATCACACTTGTGTAGCAAGTGAATTATAATATCAAGGGATATTGATAAAAAAAGGATGTTGAAAAAAAGAGATTCTTTATGACTACAGTGAATAAGAGGTCAAAATGTGAAGCTAATCTATAAATATTATCCTATTTAAAATCCTTAAACAGATTTCCTTTTCCCTCTCCTATCTTATACCTTTCTTACATAGCAATAGCAGTTGGTTTTGAGTTTAGGTAATCAATATTTTACCTATAAGTGACCTGGTAAATCATTAGTTAAAAAGAAAATGAAAAAATTAGGTACCTTCTCTTGATGTATATGCTTGACATCTTATATAATCATCATTTAATTCTTATAATCAGCATTTTTGCATAGGATTATTCATCTTCTATATGTAGAATAATGATCAAGTTTGTCACCTAGCAACAACTATTTCAAAACCCAGCTATGTGGCCAAGGGAAGTAATTATTTCTTGGGTTTCTATTTCCCTAGCTATAAAATGTCAGAGTGTATTGTTTGCGTTAAGTGGATGATCAGGTAAAGTGTCTGTTGTAAGTCTTAAATTTGTTAAATGTCTATCTTTGTCCACCAAATGCTTCAAAATATTTTTTTAAACATTTAGATTTTTGGCAATCCTCAAAGTATTTTGCCCAGGTCATATTTTTTTCCTTAGTGGCATTTTAGAATAAATACAATTTTAAAAAGAAATATGCTCATGTTTATCTCCTATTTCATTTAGTTAAATTGTGTTTGAGAATTCTCTGGTGTTCAAAAACAGTCATCTTCAAGCATTTAAAAATTTCTTTGCATCCATACTATCCAAGGAAACAAAAAAAGAAATGTTTCAGAACAAAAGAAAAGCTCCAATTTCCAAAGGATTCACTGTTTTAAAAAGATTATAAAGAAGAGAATCTATTGTGCAGTATGTCTATAGCTAACTTATATAATTGGTATGTTTTATATAACCATTTGACCTCTATGAAGATTTATCCACTTTTTATCTAGTTGTGAATTTTTTCAAAGTTCTTATTTTTCAACTATGTGAACTAAGTGCACAAAAGTTGTTTCTTGTCACCAGAAGACTTAGACCAACAAATCTGGATTTGGCTACTTGTATATCATTAGGAAGTGAATGCAAATAAATAAATTTTTATAGATCTATTTTTCACTTTGAAGATCATTCTCTCTTTTCTCCTCAACATAATATTATAAACCGAAGAAAATGCACCAAAAATATGTTAACATGAAACAATAGATTTTATTTCCCGAAGAACAAATGAGCTATTGCCTCATCAACCTAAATTTGTTATGTGCATGTGTATGAACTTCAAATACAAGTGTGTTATTATGATTTTCCATTAAATTTGCCCAGTTTAATTTTGGGTATATACGTACACTCGAGGGCTTTGGTTATAATGCATCTAGTGGACTTTAAATTTGAGAAAATTTAAATTTATGACTGTTGGAAAATTTATACACATCTTTTTATTAAAATATTTCAAATCTAACAAGTAATGCAGGCCATCAGCATTTTGCAGAACAAGTTTGAGGAAAGCTATGTCTCTTGTAGGTGTTAATATTATAAGCCAATCCTTACAGATTGATATTTGAATAATTAAAAAAACTAAGTCTACGGTTTCAAGTAGAAGAACCCTGAAGCAAAAATAGATAACATGGGCAAATCCTCCATCATTAGCAAACCTGGGACAGAGCAAAACAGAACGTGAAAGAACTCCACCACCAATGTCCTCAGAAATTGGAGGAAGATGAATCCAGAAAGATTCCCCCAGCCTTACAGTAAACATTTATAACAAGTCTGAGTAAGAGGAAATGGAAACAATGTATGAATGAATTCTTAGATATATATATTGACGTTCATTTTATGTGATTATGCACAGCACACTGTATGAAGTTCTTATGAGAAAATAAAGGTTCATTCACTCTTAGCATATTCTTAACAGCTTCCTAAAGTTCCCATTAAAGACATCGCTAACTTTTTTTTGGGGGGGGGTAGATATGAGAACAGGGTAGAAACCTTGTGGTACTGATTCCCTGAATCTGTGTCACTCTAAGCTGTTCTGACATGGTTGTCTTCTTAAGTTCTCACTACTTGCAGGTACATTTTGGTTTTGACATATGCTCACATTTAAAGTTTACAATGTGTAGAGTAATTATCTTTTGAGTACTATGAAAATTTGCTTCTCTTCAGTAGTCCAAGAGATTATTTTCCTTCTGATTTGGGTCCTACCATGGCTCTACTGTTATCCTATCTCTTGTGCTGTCTTATTAAGTATTCTGCATCTGAATAGTCTATCCACATAGTATGCACATTTCCATAAGAAAAGGCTATTGTATCATTTACTTGGTTGCAACAGCAATTTCCTAAAAAAAGAAACTGATCTGAGAAAGCAACTCTCTTATCCACTGTAGAAGTAGGAGGTCTTTAATTTTTCCTCTATAAAACTATCAAAAAAATCTCTTTGGAGAGTCGCAGTTACTCTTTCTCTCATTTCATTATCTTATAACCATATAAATTTTAGTATAGATAGACAATATTCATCTCATTAACACCTTTCTCTGTGTCAGTTTCCTCATCTATAAATTGGAGACGATATTGTATTCCCAGGACCTTATTGTAAGATGCATTATTATGTACACAGAGAAAGAAAAAAGCAACCAAATTATTACACCATGCTTCAGCAACTGTACTAGGTAACATGTTACTCAGTCTCTTGAAATTTCTTTCTCTCTTTCTAAGGGATTGGGCCATTTTGTCTGCCTTTAGTAGCATTGGTTTGCCCGTGATATACAATCCTTTTGTATGTGTTTCAGGAATAAGATATAATACATTATCAAAGCAGGGATTCTAAAATATTAACCTTACCGATGGCCCAGTTGTCAAAAAGCAGATTCTTTTTCAGTAGATCTGGAGTAGAGGCTAAAATTCTGCACTTCTGATAAGACCTCAGCTGAACAGAGGAACAAACTTTGAGTAGAAAGAGCAAAAAAAGAACTCAGTTGATGCTGCCAAGAATATACGCAGCTATGACATTCATCTTACGGCAAATACTTGCTTCACTTAAAATAAATGGCTGTTCAGTTCCTTTGACTTTCTGGGTATAAGAGAGCTTTCTGTTTCAACATAAGTGTTTGGCAACTATCATAACTTGTTTATCTTGAAATTGCTTTGATTCTCACTGAATTCCTATGCATTGTGTGTCCTCTAGAATTTTGGGCTCAGGGAATATTGCAAATGCTAAATTTGCATTTAGCAAATGGTCCTGAATGGTCAGGAAGGAACAGTGGCGGACATATATATTCCAGATACCTTTTATGCTCATGTTCCATTGTCAGATCAGCCATTAAATGACTGTGACTCATATAGATATTTATTTTTATTGTCTGGTATTTTAGAATAGCCAGAAAAAAATACCTGAAGTTGTTGAACTGTAATCCAGTAGCATTTTACAATATAATGATTGTAAAACTATATTGCAAATTAAAAAAAAAAAAAAGCCAGTTACCTGTGTTTGTGTGGATCCACTTTTGGATATTTTGTTCTGTTCCACTGCTATGATATATATATATATATATATATATATATATATATACACACACATATATTTCTTACAATACTATACTCTCTTAGTTAACCTATCTCTATTGTAAGTCTTAAAATTGGGTAGACTCCAATACTAGTGGTCAATAAAAGGGTGGGGGAAGAGACATGGGATGTTTGGGGTTTTCTTTTTCCTCTTATTTTTCTTCTTATTTTTTTGTTCTTGAGTAATGTGAATGTTCTAAAAATTATCATAGTGATGAATACACAACTAGTGATGATGCTGTGAACCATTGAATGTACACTTTGGGTGGACTAGATGTCTGTGCGAATGTATCTCAATAAAATTACATTGAAAGAAAAACTTAAGTTCAAAGTAAAATAGGAAAAAAAAAATGTGCTCAGTGGAATGTTATGCATTGTCTATAACATACCTGGAGAGTTATCTGATCATAACTATGGAGTGAGCTATTTTACAAAACTGGTAACTGATAGTAATGCAAAATAATTCTTCTCTATAGACATGCAGATGAATTCTGTGTTGAGATACAACTTTCAGGACTCCTCTTTCTTTTGCACAATGTTTTTTTTCGCATGGGCAGGCACCCGGAATCAAACCCGGGTCTCTGGCATGGCAGGCAAGAACTCTGCCTGCTGAGCCACCAAGGCCCGCCCTGCCATAATTTTTACAGCCATTTGAATATTCCTGACTAACAAATATGTTCTGTTTTTTGATTTTCCTTTGAATTGGTTCTAATAGCTTACCAGTGTCCAATTAATGATTTAAATAAAATCTTTAACACATGTTCAGTTTTACGTCTTTTTATCTATCTTCTTACTTCGTCAATGTAAGTTCCAGTTCCTATCTGTTCCTGTCCACATTCCATCCGGGAGGCTGGTGAAACGCAAAGCACAGTGCAAGCATTTTTATTGTAGGAGGTAGCATACTTCATGTCCACATATTTCATTGGCCAGAATTAGTCAAATGGCATACTTAGTAGCAAAAGAGGCTGGAATGAACCAGCATTCAAACTTTGGATTTTATTACCAAAGGAAAAGGGGGAACGTATACTAGGTAATCACTGGCATTTATTATCCCACATAGTTATAGGGAGATTTGGAGGGAGCAGACATAACAATATGCTAAAATTTTCTGGGAAGACAGCCTCATGGTGAAAGTTTAAGTTGTGTGTTGAGGGATTAGCAGGACTTAAATGAATGGAGAGTTAGAAAGATTCATACTCCACATAAGAGACATAATGTGCGATCTAGTCTAGGGGAAGTTTTCTTCTGACACAATTTATATAAGGGTCACAAATGCAAATATAGGCTCATTCCTGAGGAAAGTGCTCCAGGTATAAAAGAAATGAAGTTGTGAAGACTGCGGTATAGGCAGTTTATGCTGTCTCTTAATTCTCCTCAGTTCTACCTGGTTGAGTTCATTTTCAGATTACTTAATCTTCAAAATAAAATGGAATATGGCTTTTTGTTTTAAGTTTCAGTTTTATCTGTGCATATTTAATTCAATGTTAGAAAACACTGAGTGATTTAAGCAAAACACAGTTGAAGGCCAAATCATCTGTGGCCACAAACAACCTCTAGGTTACTCACAGCTTGCTTTATTTAGTGACTTCTTTTTTAAAAACATGGCTAATAGTTGAGGCATCAAGTAGTGGAAGGAGAGATTTGTTCAGTTAGAAAATCAATTACTTCTTAATTTTGTCATTAATTTTTCTGAACTTCAGTTACCTCAATTTCTGAAGTCTGAAATCCAGTTAATAACCATTACATAAAGTTGGCTTGCAGATATTGAGACAACATATACAAAGGTGTTTGGAAAGCAGTAAATGGGGATACAAATACAAAGTGTGACTTACAAGAGAGTTTCTAACATAGAAAGTAAGCATGTAGTCCCTTGTCCCTTAGGAAAGCCATATAATATCATATAGCATCACATTTTCAGAATAAACATAAATATACCATTTATCTTAGGGCTGAAGTGAGAATTAAACAAGATAACCCATAAAAGGTATGCAGCATGTTTGTATCGAGTACAAAATAAATATCAATAGGAATAGGACTAGGACAAAGGATAAACTGAAATCCTTCTGTCAACCAGGAATAATGGCACTTTTTTGAAAGTAGCTAAAGTGAGGGAAACAAACAAACAAAACTAACACCACAAAGGTTGTAAATTATCCTGTGGAATATTAGTGCTCATTTTATGCTGATGCTGCTTTAGTGTTAATTGGGAAAACAGAACCTTCCTTGATGTACATAATGAATATTCTTTCTCAGGCTCTTCATATTTGTCCTTGACAATTACTAAATTAATTACTCTCCAAATCTGAGCTCATACCAGTTTTAAGAATTCAGGTTTGTGCTCACTATGGAATTTAAATTTGTTTCTCTGAAGTGTTTTTAACATTGATTTAAGGATATAAATAAAATGTCTATAAAATAATATTAAGAGTCTTTTGAACAAAACTGTATAGCATATAGAAGATTTGCAAATGCAGGATCTTCAGAAGCTGAGTTTGATCAAAAGATGTCAATGCAATTTGCTTGATATTGACATTTTTTGGCCTTCATATTCACAAAGTACACACAAATTTGAAAGGAAATACAACTCTGAGGAGTATAAAATCTACAATTTACCTGGCTATAATACAGGAAGATTCCATTAGGTTAATATGAAGTTATAAAACTTAATATGCAGACTATATTTGTATTTTGCCATTACTAAGTCGCTTTCATCTTGGGTGTCAACTAAGCAGAAGCTATAACAGAAGCTATAAAGAGAGTCAGAGAGAGAGAGAAAATGAACTATTAAAACAAAATAGTTCTTGATGGTTGATAAATTCAGCAGGACATTTAATAACTAAAAAAAATCAAACATAATCTCGAAAATTGTTTGAGAAATTGAATTCTTTCTAACTGAATATCTTTTAAATATTTTTATCAAGGTATCTTCA
>PVIY010055365.1:0-13776 GCA_004026745.1 Myrmecophaga tridactyla | reverse complement strand
GAAACCAAAGTGACGTGTAAACGCTGTGTTATGAACTGTCACCCCTATCATAAAATATATATATTTTTATGTATAAAATTCCAGTCTGTGTTTTTGGGGAGAAGGGAGAGTGATGTGAGGAATGAGCCTCGCTTTACTTTGTCTGAAAGAGCAAACTTGAAAACAACTCAGCTGGTTCCGGCTCCCCTGGCCCTCTGCCGCCCGCCCGGCCCGCGTGCCACCTGCGCCAGGCGATCTGCTTGCCACCACTTCCCACCGTGTCCACCACGCCTCTCACCCCCTTACCGTGGAGCCCGGGGCAGCGAGCTGCTTCCCACCTCGGTGTCTTCGCTCCTGCTGCCCGCCGCCTTGCCTGGAGCGCCCCAGTGCTTCCCTCTCGTTCCTCCGCTCCCCTCCGCCTGCTCGCTCCTGTGTGCCCTTCACCGCTAGCTTCATGTGCTGCTTCCAGGAGGGGCTTCGTTTTTCCCACCCTTGAGCCTCAGCGACCCAGGCTGCCTGCTCCCATCAGCCGTGTGCCTGTTTCTAGGATTTCAGTCCTTTGATACAGTTAGTTATCTCTACTTCTTACCCTTTAGGTCAAGAACTGTGCCCTGTTCCACTTTAAATTCTCAGCATTAGCAACGAAAGTAGGAGCTCGGTAACTGTTCTCTGGGTGAACGGATAAATGAATGCATGCAGGAGGAGCCCTGTAATCTTGCTCCCTGAATGACTATGGATGTCTTTGGTCTGCCATTTACCCACTTATAGGCAGAGTGCCCCAGAGAGGCCAGATGTCTTCCTAAAGTGACAGCTGACCCTGGAGAACAGGCAGCCCCAATACCAGTAGGCGGCAGGGTCATATTTAATGTATTTGACTATTAAATTGCCTTGGGCATGCACACACAATATTAAAAACTGTCATTTAAAACCATCATACAATGAATGCAGTAACATTTAAGAGCTCATCTGCTGGCATATTAGCCCAGCAGTGTTCTGTAATCTGGAGAGAGTAATGCTTTGTCATTTTAGACTGTAAAAATCCTGTGTCTGTTTGCTCACAGATTGTAAACTTAGGGAGGGCAGGGATTGGAACTGCCTTAGTCTCTTGTATTCCAGATCTGGACAGCTAGGAGACGTTCAGTACATGTCAGTTGAGTTAATGAAAGAATGAGATCGGCTCCCCAAATTAGAAGCAGGATCAGGAAGCATTCTGCCCAAAAGCTAAACCCAGATTTTTTTCAGTCAAGCTTAAGAACTGTTAGTAAATTAATGAATTTTGCTCCTGTTTAAAATTTTTTTCTCAGAACTTACATTTATCCTGCTGATCAAAGTAGTTAGTACAGGAAATTAGGTTTGCTTTTATGAGCTTTTAAATTTCATACCAGAGAGTTGGACTCAGCAGTGAGCAGCGAGAAGGCCCCATGGCCTGACGTTTGGGCCTCGGGCCTAAGGGGCAGCTGCCGTGCGGAGCCCTGGCCGTCTCGTTGTACTGTGCATGCATTGGTGTTGGCCACTCATTGGTGTCATACATGTGTAGTTTTTATATAGATGAGCTTTTCTTCAAAGTTCAGTGTGTTGATTTGACCTTAAATCGTGATGCTAGAGTTTTAGTTTTGGAGATTTTTGACTGATCTTTCGTTCAATGTCATCTCTTGAAGGGCATACCTCAGTTACCATGTGCCAAAGCTTTACACACCTACGAAGGAAAGGAGCCCGGGGACCTGAAGTTCAGCAAAGGGGACATCATCATTTTGCGGCGGCAGGTGGACGAGAACTGGTACCACGGGGAGATCAGCGGGGCGCACGGCTTTTTCCCCACCAGCTTCGTGCAGATCCTGAAGCCGCTGCCTCAGCCCCCGCCGCAGTGCAAAGCCCTCTACGACTTTGAGGTGAAGGACAAGGAGGCGGACAAAGACTGTCTCCCCTTCGCAAAGGTAAGGCCAGGGCAGGCCCGGTCCCTGCCCTCTGCCACGCCGTCAGGGGCGCCTGACTTGGGTTTTGTTTTTGTAAAAGATACAATAGTTTTATGTAAAATACCTGGAAGCAGCTTCTTTAAGTGCCAGGGAAGGTAATTTTGTTCACAGCCTGTTCTGTGCAGGAGTGTGTTGGTGGATGCCTCTGCCTGGTATCATTTTCCTATTTACAGCCTAAATAGAATTCTGAACAGTTTAGAGGGTGTGCGTGTGTGCAGGAATTTTAAAGTACTGAATTGTGAATAACAAAATGAAACATCATTACTTCCTTAGTTTATATATGCTTCTTTATTTCAAAGCATGTACTTTGAAGGGAGAGAGATAGAAAAATAGGGAAGGAGGGAAGTAGATAGATAGATAGATGGATAGATAACGGTTGGAAATTTTAAGCGGAATATTGTGTTTTATGTCATGAAAAAGCAGTAGTGTCTGTGAATGGACATGTGCATATTACCAGAGAGAACCTGAGATTCTAAATCAGAGATCTCGGAGGCTCGGCAGGTGGCATCCAGGGCTGCAGGTAGTGAGTCTTGACAGAATCGCCAGCCGGCCCTGTGCTAGAGGCACTTCATGGTTTTCAGCTGTTGGAAAGGACGCCAGGTTGGCTGACAGTTACGGATCATTTCATGAAAACACTGGCTTTATGTGCTAAGGAAATGTCTTCGTCTTTTATTCCCCCATGTATTCGTAAAGCTCGAGTCTGTATTGAGAGGGAGCATCGAGGGTCAGGGTGGCGGACGGGGCGGCTGACTCCTTGCTCTTCCTTCAGGACGACGTGGTCACAGTGATCCGCAGAGTGGACGAAAACTGGGCCGAGGGCATGCTGGCGGACAGGATAGGCATATTCCCCATCTCGTACGTCGAGGTGAGTTCATCTGAGGAGACTCGAATCACGTTGCTTTCCAGCTGGGTGCGTGGGTGTTGATTATGCAGTTGGAGCACAGAGACGTCCCCAGGGCACGGCGCCGGGCACGTCCTGCACCAGACCCTGGACGGGTTACGGGGAGCCCGGCGTCCTGCCCTTTGCTGACGGAGGACTGATCGATGTCTGAGACTCTTCACGTCGTCTCTAAGCTAATAGCATTCCTGAGTCATGTCAAATGCCACTGCGTGCTTTCTGCCAGCCACCTGTACTGTTTCCAGGTTTTCTGTGCTGTTTGCCAGCTTTGGGAATAGAAGGTTGGCAAAGTGCCTGAGTAAGGTGAGAGATTGACTTATTTATTTGTTTACTTATTTCTTCATTTTCTGCCCTATCGTCAGAACTAGAATGGTGAGTTTTGAAGTAGGCCTTCAATAAAATGTATTCAGTAAGGGCATGACTCTCCCTCCGTGCCATTCCAGCGGCTGCTTGGCCCCACCCCACTTCTTTTAATCGGCTTTACCCAGAAAGGTAGGGGCCAAGCCTGGCTCAGTGAAATATTTTTTAGAAAGAATTTATAAAGTAACACAGTTGTATTATTTTAAGAAATAACACATACTTAAAGTGAATTAACAAGTTATCATTTGCAGTAGTCCTGCATTATATCCTATCTCATAGGCTCTCATGTCCTTTAGTAATGAGAATTTCTTTCTCAACACAAAGATAAAGACATTTTCAAAGAATGAAACACACTTCAAACACCCGTGCAAGGGTTGCTGGGGTCATGGAAGGCTTCTAAGAAGTGAGGTCTTGGCAGATATCAGTGGATTGATAAGTAGGGGCTAACCAAGAGAAATGGAAGGAGATGTAACTACAGCAGGAAAAACCTGCGGGCCGGGGGAACAGCATGTGCAAAAGGCAAAAAAGTATGGAGACCCAGGTTCGATTCCCGGTGCCTGCCCAAGCAGGAAAAAAAAAACAAAAAGTAAGAGATAGCACAGTTTATTTGGGGATCTGAAAGTAATTCTCTTGTCTAAAATATCAAAGCATATTCTTAAACGTGTAAAAATGAAAAACCACCACCACTTGTTTTCTCTTCTTTTTATCTGAGACATTTGGTTTGGCATGATTCTGAAAACTAAAATGACAAATTGTGTCATTGTTGCCAGTACTCAATTTCCCCCATAGACAGTGAGACTGCCAAAGTTTTCATAAAAAAATCAGTTTGACTACCGTATATCCAAGGAGAAGTAATTGAAACCATGTATGAGTCTTGAATTTTATCCACATTCTTCAGATGTTCCTGTTTATTGAAATATTTTTTCTACTTTGAAAGTAAACTTTAGAAAGAATTAGCTCCCAGGCTCTCTGTACCTTATTCATATATTCTAACTCTGGGTCATGGAAAATTACATGCATTTCCAAGCACAAGTTTAGTAATGAATGCCTGTCTTTACTTGTTAGGTATTATCAATATTACATGCCCTACTTGGATTGTGATGCGTGAAAAAGGATTGTCAGACATTTGTTATTGGGCAGGTGTAGAATTGCACACATAGGCATAAAGACTCACCCATGGCAGATTCGCAGGCATTTAGAGTCACTCGGGGCTTTAGGATTATCCGCTGTGACTTAAATTGAAAAGGTAAAACTCTGCCCAGGTAGAAAGTATTTTCATTCTCTTTTCTTTCAAATTGGCACTTTCCTCATTTGAACCAGAATTTTGCCAGTCAGAACATGGTAAACAAATCATCCATCTCTCGGAGCCTGTGAGCATTCCCAGGAAGCTGGAGGGGAGCAGAGCACCTGGAGAGTCCCGACACCTGACTTAGCCCCAGGAAATAAAGTGGAGGTGAATCCGGTAGCAACCCTCCCAAATTCAACTATTTACATAACGTGTAGACTTCGTATAGGGTAGTCTCAGACTGGTGTCTCAGAGAGCGTGGTAGAGCTGACTACAGGAGTCAAAAACAGGCTTTCTTTGGGGGAAAAAAAGGTCTTTTTATTGCTCTATAAATCTATTCATATTTGGCCTAATTCAGGACCCAGACAGTCTGCAGTATAAAAGCAGCCTGTGCGACAAAAACTCATTTGTAATTAATTTTCTTAGTTCTTATAAGCAGACATTTATGTCTCCACCAGTGTTAGGAGCTTTACTTTTCACAGTGCTGCCAAAAACTGTTATCCCCCAGAGGTTTGGGGAACATGGAATGAAATAATAATCTCAAAGGGCCTTATCCGCAGTGGTTTGTAGCTCAGATTAAACCATAACCTATAATATGCCAGCGTAAAGTAATGATGAAAGAAATGACTCTTATGACCATGTGTAATGAGGGGAAATGAGTTCAGAATTGGTTTCTAAGTCTCCAGAGCAGCGTATTTTATTTGCCCCTGGCCTGCCTGTTGAAGCTGGAGCTGCCCCCCCATGAGGGTAGGAGCAGCAGAAAGGAGCTGAAGTCTGGAAGTGGGTAAAGAGTGGACTGGGTGGGAAAAGGGTGAAGAAAAGTCCTGCTGGGATAGTGTGTCCTCTCTTCCTTTGTCTTGTGACCCCCACATGTATAGAGTAAGGTGATAAAAATGGGGTATGGATGGAGGCTTGCAAAAAAAAAAAAGTCCTGTAATTGAAGTAAAGCAGATTCTTCAAGATTTGAATAGAGAAGTAGAGAAGGCAAGTCCCTGGTCCGGGGGTATATAGGGGAAGGAATGGCCCTCAGTTCTGTTCCTTGTGGTTTTGTCTAGCTTTTCAGTTTAGGGTTTTCTTTCTTTCATCCCATTCATTCTTCTCCTTTGGAGGGTCTCCTGTCAGACTCCTTTCTGGTCAAGTCTTAGGAAGTGTGGACTCTGTTCTGTCTACACTGGCTATCCCTCACGCACACCACCTCCACTGCTGGGACGCGGTGACACATGAGAGCGTCGTGGGGAACTAGGGAATTCCTGCAGACACCATGTCTCGATGACGTTTTATACAGAACGGCTTAGATGTTAAGGGCTGAATGCAGTTAAGAAAAGAAATTAGTAGCCATTTTCTTTCTTTGTGAAAAAATACCAGATTTCTATAGAACTGATTGAAATCAGTTTAATGGTCTCATTAATTCAGAGCTGACTCATTAGGTGTAGCAGTCATTTGGATAAGAATTATGTGTTTCTCAACAAGCAAAAAGTTTGAGTGAAGTAGTAAATGTAGGATTTTGGAAGTTTTCCAAACATTACTATATTGTAGTCTTATAGCAAACTATACATTTTTATTGTTTCTCATTTTATTTTGGTATTTATTAATTTGTAATTCCACGTACCCATTTTTCTCAACAAAATAAGTAGTTTTGCAGTTTGCTCTTCTGCTGTACATATGTATAGCAGTAAGCGTTCCTTACTGTGTGCGTGGCCTGGACGGGGTCGGGTATTGGACCAGCACTCTCACTCTGTTTGCAGCCCTGAAGCAGGCGGCAGGATTGGTTCCACAGATCTCAGCTCACGCGTCACTCCTGGGAGACCTTCTCTTACCACCTCATCTCAAGTACTTCCTCTTCCGATTGCTTCACCTCGCACACGTGATGGTGCGACGAGGAGTTTGCACTCTGGGGCCGTGGGGCAGACGGTCAAGCCCTGCCTCTGACACTGGTTGTCTGAATGGCTCGGACTCTGTCCCTCCTGTGAACATAGCAGAGGGAGGGGCAACGCCGGGGATCCTTGACAGCAGCGCCTGGCACCTACTGAGCGCTCCGCAGACAGCTGTGAGTGCCATTGCCGTCTTTATCATTAGCCCCTCGTAGAACTTTTGCTGTCTGTGGTTATTTTGAGTTACTTTAAGTGTATCGAGTGGTTGTTAACCCCTCACCACCCCTGTTAGGGTGTGAGCTCCCGTGGGCCAGCACCCTGTCTTTCTCGTTTACCTCGGCACCCTTAGGCTCTCGCAGCCCCTGCTCTAGTAGGCTGCCAGTAAATATTGGTTGAATAAATGAATGAACCTTGAAAACCATAAACTCTGAACCCCCAAATAGCTGTTTTTTTTTACAGGTGGTCCAACTTTTGCATTTTTCATCTATGTGCCTATCATTCACTCTCCAGGCATACATTTTATCGTTGGTTTATCTTGGTGGATATATCAGAATTACATCCCTTAAAGCTGGAGGGTCTAGATAACTTTAATGAGAATTACTGTTATTTTAAACCAGGCTGGGTGAGTATTTGGTTATTTCTACTTGAGAATTTTTCCACGCTACAGTAATGGTGGCCAAACTCTTTAGATCTTGGCGCCTAGATTGATTATTTGGTTAAAATAGAGAAGACGCTCTCCCCAGTACTTTCTGAGATTAATTTTAACCTGCCTGAGATTTTTCCTTTGGGTCACTTTGAGCAGAGATAGGTTGACTTTATTTTCAGGGATCTTCAGTTTTTAGATAATTGATGTTATAAATGACCTGCAATCAACTGCACATGGTTAGAGTATACAGTTTGATGAGATGCTCCTTGTTTGTTTTCAGTTTGTAGAGTCAATCCATATGCAGACTGTGAGAGGCATTTCTGTAGTTGGGGAGCACTGAGCAGTCGGGTGTGCAGGTCTCAGGGCACAGCACAGGCTGCCCTACGAGTGGGAGCGCGCCCTCTTCATCAGGGTGGGGAGCCGGGGGTTATCATCTGTGCTCGAAGGAATGAAAAGTGGAGGTTTAGGTACTTGGTTTAAAGTTGCCAAGGTGACCTGTGGCAGGACTAAGAAGAGCTGTGCCAATGTTTTTTCTTAACTTAAAAAGAGAATAATAATGCGAGTAGAAGGCCAAAACCATAGGCAATCAAAGAGTTGATTGAACGATGTAAAAAGATACTCTGTCTTTTATTTTTTGCATGCCTTCTTTTCCTTCAGAATTAGAAAGTGGAGTGCTCAACTGATTGAAGTCACTTAACTTTTATAAAAGAAATTTGGAGAAGTTTTTAAGAAGTTGGGAAAAGAGAATTACTACATTGTTCAACATATTAACTTTTCCCTTCAATTCTGAAGTAAACTTATAAAAGAAATTGTTGGGCATTCAGAACGGCAGAATAACTGTGTTCCCTAGCCCGCTAACTTTCTCCTTCAACTCTGAAATGAATTATTTTTTTTTATTTATTTTTTATTATCAAACCAAATCAATGTACAAGCATGAACATTCTTAACATACAAACATTCCGTGTCTGGTGTACAATCAGTGGCTCACAATATCACCACATAGTATATTTATCGCCATGATCATTTTTTAGAATATTTGCATCACTCCAGAAAAAGAGATTAAAAGAAAAAAGAAAAAACTCATACATACCATACCCCTTACCCCGTCCTCTCACTGACCACTAGTATTTCCACCTACTCAGTATATTTTAACCTTTGTTCCCTCTGTTTTTTTTCCTATACCCTTTACCACTCCCTTTCATTGTTTGCTAGGATTTCAATCTACTCAATTTATTTGAACCTTTGTTCCCCCTATTATTTATATTTAATCCATATTTTTCTTACTCACTGTCAATATTGTAGATAAAAGGAGTATCAGACACAAGGTTTTCACACTCACATGGTCACATTGTGAAAGCTGTATCATTATACAATCATCTTCAAGAAACATGGCTACTGGAACACAGCTCTACAGTTTCAGGCACTTCCCTCTAGCCTCTCTAATACTCCTTAAACTAAAAAGGAGGTATCTATAAAATGCGTAAGAAAAGCCTCCAGGATAACTTCTCGACTCTGAAATCTCTCAGCCATTGACACTTTATTTTGTCTCATTTCTCTCTTCCCCCTTTTGGTCCTGAAGATTTTCTCAATCCCTTGATGCTGAATCCCAGCTCATTCTGGGATTCCTGTCCCACATTTCTAGGGAGGTCCACACCCCTGGGAGTCATGACCCATGTAGAGAGGGGGAGGGCGGTGAGTTTGCTTGTTGTGTTGGCTGAGAGAGACCACATCTGAGCAACAGAAGAGGTTCTCTGGGGGGGGGGGGTGACTCTTAGGCCTAATTTTAAGTAGGCTTAGTCTGTCCTTTGCAGAGATAAGTTTCATAGGAATGAACCCCAAGACTGAAGGCTCAACCTATTGATTTGGTTATCCCCACTGCTTGTGAGGAATCAGGAATTCTTCAAATAGGGAAGTTGAATTTTCCCCCCTTTCTTGCCATTTCCCTGAGGGGACTTTGCAAATACATTTTTATTCAGTGTTCAAATCAATCACCTGTCTTTCCTTCTGGTTTCATTTGTGTCCCCAGCCCTCCTCCCTCTATCATTCTCACATTCAGCTTCATTGAGTGTACTTACATTATTATGCTACAATCACTTCATTGAGTGTACTAACTGTACTGTGCTATTTCTGAATTTTTACATTTAGTCCTGTTGTACAACCTGTACCCCTTCAGCTCCAGTTACCCAAAATCTACTCTATGTCAATCTCCTGATGGCCTCTATTGTTAAATGAAATTCTCCAAGTTCAATTATTAATGTTAGTTCATGTCAGTGAGACCATACAGTATTTGTCCTTTTGTTTCTGGCTAATCTCACTCAGCATAATGTGCTCAGGGTACATCCATGTTGTTACATGCTTCATAACTTTATTCTGCCTTACAGCTGCATAATATTGCATTGTATATGTATACCACAGTTTGTTTAGCCACTTGTCTGCTGATGGACATTTGGGCTGTTTCTGTTTCTTGGCAATTGTAAATAATGCTGCTATAAACATTGGTGTGCAAATGTCTGTTTGTGTCCTTGCCCTCATGTCCTCTGAGTAGATACCTAGCAGTGGTATTGCCGGGTCATATGGCAATTCTATACTTAGCTTCCTGAGGAATTGCCAAACTGCCCTCCACAGCGGTTGTACCATTTGACATTCCCACCAGCAGTGGATAAGTGTGCCTCTTTCTCCACATCCTCTCCAGCACTTGTTGTATCTTTCCCTGGATGCCTTAAATTGGACATTTCTATAGACTTGTTGTAATTGGGACATTTTCTCAGCCTTAGAACTGTACACTAGCAACTTATTAAATTCCCCTTGTTAAAAGCTGTTCTGTTTCTGGTATATTGCATTCTGGCAGCTAGCAAATTAGAACATAGTTTATTAGCATAAAGTTGTTTATAGTATCCTCTCATTACCTCCTTCATTTCTGCTTGGTCAGTGGTTATGTCCTCTCTTCCATTTCTGATTTTACGTATTTGCATGCCTCTCCTTCTTTTTGTCAGCCTTACTAAGGGTCCTTCAATCTTACTGATTTTCTCATAGAGCCAACTTCTGGTTTTGTTGATTTTCTCAATTATTTTCATGTTCTCAATTTCATTTATTTCTGCTCTAATCTTTATTATTTCTTTCCTTTTATTTGCTTTGGGATTAGTTTGCTGTTCTTTCTCTGGTTTTTCCAAGTGAACAGTTAATTCCTCAATTTTTGCTGTTTCTTTCTTTTTTTTTTTGATATAAGCATTTAGGGCAATAAATTTCCCTCTTAGCACTGCCTTTGCTGCATCCCATAAATTTTGATATGGTGTGTTTTCATTTTCATTTGCCTCAAGATATTTACTGATTTCTGTTGTAATTTCTTCCTTGACCCATTGGTTGTTTAAGAGTGTGTTGTTGAGCCTCCACATATTTGTGAATTTTCTGGCACTCTGCCTATTACTGATTTCCAACTTCATTCCTTTATGATCTGAGGAAGTGTTCTGTATGATTTCAATCTTAAAATTTCTTGAGACTTGCTTTGTGACCCAGCATATGGATTATCCTTGAGAATGATCCATGAGCACTTGAGAAAAAGGTGTATCCTGCTGTTTTGGGGTGTAATGTTCTATAAATGTCTGTTAAGTCTAGTTCATTTATTCTATTATTCAAATTCTCTGTTTCTTTATTGCTCTTCTGTCTAGATGTTCTGTCCATTGATGAGAGCGGGGAATGGGAGTCTCCAACTATTACGGTAGATGTGTCTATTTCTTTTTTCAATGCTTTCAGTGTTCCCCTCATTTATTTTGGAGCACAATCCATAAATATTTATGATTGTAATGTTTTCTTGTTGAATTGTTCCTTTTATTAATACATAGTGTCCTACTTTGCCTCTTTTAATTGTTTCACATTTGACATCTAATTTGTTGGATATTAGTATAGCTACTCCTGCTCTTTTCTGATTTTTGGTTGCATGAAATATCTTTTTCCAACCTTTCACTTTCAACCTGTGTTTATGCTTGGGTCTAAAATGTGTCTCCTGTAGACAGCATATAGATGGGTCCTGTTTTTTAATCCATTCTGTTGGTGTATGTCTTTTGATTGGGGAGTTGAATCCATTCACGTTTAGTGTTATTACTGTAAGGGCAGTACTTTCTTTTACCATTTTGCCTTTTGGATTTTATATGTCATATCTAATTTTTAATCTTTTTACCTTTACTGATAGTCTTCATTTCTACACTCTTCTCCACACCTCTCTCTGCTGTCTTTTCCTATCTGTCTCTAGTGCTCCCTTTAGTATTTCTTGCAGAGCCAGTCTCTTCGACACAAATTTTCTCAGTGATTTTTTTGTCTGAAAATGTTTTAATTTCCCCCTCATTTTTGAAGGACAATTTTGCTGGATATAGAATTCTTGGTTGGCATGTTTTTTCTTTTAGTATTTTAAATATACCACTGTCTTCTTACCTCCATGTTTTCAGCAGAGAAATCTATGCATAGTCTTATTGGACTTCCCTTGTATGTGATGGATTGCTTTTCTCTTGCTGCTTTCAAAATTCTCTTTCTCTTTGACATCTGACATTCTGATTATTAAGTGTCTTGGAGTATGTCTATTTGGATCTATTCTGTTTGGGGTATGCTGTACTTCTTGGATCTGTAATTTTAAGTCTTTCATAAGAGTTGGGAAATTTTCAGATAATTTCCTCCATTAGTTTTTGTGCTGGTTTGAAAGGAAGCATGCCCCTAAGAAAAGCCATGTTTTAATATAAGTCCCATTTCATAAGGGTAGAATAATCCCTATTCAATGCTGTGTGTTTGAAACTGTAATGAGATCATCTCCCTGGGTGATGTGATTTAGTTAAGAATGGTTGTTAAACTGGATTAGGGGATGACATGTCTCCACCCATTTGAGTGGGTCTTGATTAGTTTCTGAAGTCCTATAAAAGAGGAAACATTTTGGAGAATGAGAGATTCAGAGAGAGCGACACTACGAAGCAGAGTCCACCAGCCAGCGACCTTTGGAGATAAAGAAGGAAGACGCCTCCTGGGGAGCTTCATGAAACAGGAAGCCAGGAGAAGATGCTAGCAGATGATGCCATCTTCGCCATGTGCCCTTCCAGCTGAGAGAGAAGCCCTGACTGTATTTGCCATGTGCCTTCTCACTTGAGAGAGAAACCCTGAACTTCATCGGCCTTCTTGAACCAAGGTATCTTTCCCTGGATGCCTTTGATTGAACAGCTCTATAGACTTGTTGTAATTGGGACATTTTCTCAGCCTTAGAACTGTAAACAAGCAACTCATTAAATTCCCCATTTCAAAAGCCATTCCGTTTCTGGTATATTGCATTCCGGCAGCTAGCAAACTAGAACAGTTTTTCTCTTCCTTTTCCCTTCTCTTCTCCTTCTGGGACACCCACAACACGTATATTCGTGCACTTCATGTTGTCATTCAGTTCCCTAAGTCCCTGTTCATATTTTTCCATTCTTTTCTGTATATTTTCTTTTGCTCGTTGGATTTCAGATGTTCCGTCTTCCAGTTCACTAATCCTATATTCTGCCTCTTGAAATCTGACATTGTAGGTTTCCCTTGTTTTGTCATCTCTTCTACTGTGCCTTTCATTCCCATAAGTTCTGTGATTTGTTTTTTCAGACTTTCGATTTCTTCTTTTTGTTCATCCCTTGCCTTCTTTATATTGTCCCTCAGTTCACTGATTTGATTTTTGATGAGATTTTCCATGTCTGTTAAAACATCCTAAATTAATTGTTTCAACTCCTGTATCACATTTGAATTGTTGGTTTGTTCCTTTGACTTGGCCATATCTTCAGTTTTCCTAGTATGATTTGTTGTTTCTTGCTGGTGTCTAGATATTTAATTTCCTAAATTATTTTATTCTGGAGATTGTTTTCACCTTTTTTGCCTAGGATTTTCTTGCTGGGTGTCTTTGTTGTCTCTCTGTTCTTTGACATTCAGTTCAGCTTATTCTGGACCTCTAGCTTAGGTTTTGTTTAACAGATCAGAATTTTTCAGTTCTTGTTTTCTTGTTTCTTGCCCTGCCTGTATGGGGCCTTCTTTCCCACCCCCACCCCCCCAAGGAGGGTCTACTTAGGAAATATAGACCCCAGTCAGATTTTCCCAGACCAGAATGGCCTCCTATCAGGAAGAAAGAGTCTCCTGCGTCAGTTTTCCTGAGGGTGAGACCCAGCAGGTTAAAAGACTTTCCTATGAAGACTCTGGGCTCTGTTTTTCTTATCCTGCCCAGTATGTGGCACTTGTCTGCCTGCAGGTCCCACCAGCATAAGGTGAGGAGGTACCTTTAACTCCAGCAGACTGTCCTGGCTGGGGTGTGGTGGAGACAGAGGAGAGCTTGTAGGCTGACTTAACTGCTGCAGTTTTCCAGACCCTGGGGTCTGAATTCCTTGATGGAGGGAATCCACCTGAGCTGGGCTCCACCCTTCTCTGCGGGAAGGCACAGGCTCCAGACAAGCTCTCAGACAAGCTTAATTCTGCCCTTGCCTGGGGCAGTTGGAGCCTGAGAAGCCCTGCTGCTGCATCCAAAGAGCAGTCAAGCCATGGAAACACAACCACAAAAAAGAAAAAGAAAAATCCTTTTCAGAGCAGGACCCCCATTCTTCGGATTTGCCAGTCAAGTGCCTAAGTTGGTACGTTGCTCTGGGCGTCTCCAGGTCCTGTGTACCCCTCCTCTCCTTCAGGGCCCAGCCACTTTCAAGTGTTATGTGCTGCCTGATCCAAAATACCTCTGTTTTTTTTTTCTCTTTTTCCGTCAGCCCTGCCCCCTCTATGCCGGG
>PVIY010055364.1:0-14298 GCA_004026745.1 Myrmecophaga tridactyla | reverse complement strand
CTTTAATCCATTTTGAGTTGACTTTTGTATAGGGTGTGAGATACGGGTCCCCTTTCATTCTTTTGCATATGGATATCCAGTTCTCTAGGCACCATTTATTAAAGAGACCGTTGTGTCCCAAATGAGTTGGCTTGACTGCCTTATCGAAGATCAAATGTCCATAGATGAGAGGGTCTATATCTGAGCACTCTATTCGGTTAGGAAACCACCTCTTAATATAAGACTTAGAAGATATTTCCCTACATTTTATTCTAAAAGTTTTATAGCCTTAGATCTAATGTTTAGGTCTTTGATCCATTTTGAGTTAATTTTTGTATAGGGTGTGAGATATGGATCCTCTTTCATTCTTTTGCATGTGGATATCCAGTTCTCTAGGCAACATTTATTGAAGAGACTGTTCTGTCCCAGTTAGTTGGCTTGACTGTCTTATCAAAGATCAATTGTCCACAGTTAAGAGGGTCTGTATCTGAACATTCTATTTGATTCCATTGGTCAGTATACCTATCTTTATGCCAGTACCATGCTGTTTTGACCACTGTAGCTTCATAACATGCCTTAAAGTCAGTAGTGTGAGACCTCCAACTTCATTTTTGTTTCTCAGGATATTTTTAGCTATTCAGGGTATCCTTCACTTCCAGATAAAGTTGATTATTGGGTTTTCTATTTCTGAAAAGTAAGCTCTTGGGACTTTAATTTGTATTGCATTGAATCTATAAATCAATTTAGGTAGAGTTGACATCTTAACTATATTTAGTCTTCCAACCAATGAACATGGTATGCCCTTCCATTGTTTAGGTCCTCTGTGATTTCTTTTAGCAATTTCCTGTAGTTTTCTTTGTATAGGCTTTTTGTGTCCTTAGTTAAATTTATCCTAAATATTTTATTCTTTTGGTTGCAACTGTAAATGGAAATTTTTTCTTGACTTTCCCCTCAGATTGCTCATTACTAGTGTATAGAAACACTACAGTTATTGAGTGTTGATCTTGTAATCTGCCACTTTGTTATATTTATTTATTAACCTAGTAGTTTTGCTGTGGATTTTTGGGGTTTTTTCAACATATAGTATCATATCATCTGGAAACAATGAGAGTTTTAACTTCTTCCTTTCCAATTTTGATGCCTTGTGTTCTTTTTCTTGTCTAACTACTCTAGCCAGAACTTCCGCCACAATGTTGAATAACAGTGGTGATAGTGGACATTCTCGTCTTGTTCCTGATCTTAGGGGGAAAGTTTTCAGTTTTTCCTCATCGAGGATGATGTTAGCTGTGGGTTTTTCATATATTCCCTTTATCATGTTGAGGAAATTCCCTTTTATTCCTATCCTTTGAAGTGTTTTCAACAAGAAAGGATGTTGAATTTTGTCAAATGCCGTTTCTGCATCAATCGGGATGATCATGTGGTTTTTCTGCTTTGATTTGTTGATGTGGTGGTATTACATTAACTGATTTTCTTATGTTGAACCATCCTTGCATACCTGGGATGAATCCTACTTGGTCATGGTGTATAACTCTTTTAATGTGGTGCTGGACTCGATGTGCAAGAATTTTGATGAGGATTTTTGCATCTATATTCATTAGAGAGATTGGTCTGTAATTTTCTTTTCTTGTAGTATCTTTGTCTGGCTTTGGTATGAGGGTGATATTGGCTTCATAGGATGAGTTAGGTAGCCTTCCCTCCTCTTCAATTTTTTTGAAGAGTTTGCACAGGATTGGTACTAATTCTTTCTTCAATGTTTGGTAGAATTCACTTGTGAAGCCATCTGGTCCTGTATTTTTCTTCTTTGGGAGCTTCTTAATGACTAATTCAATTTCTTTACCTGTGATTAGTTTGTTGAGGTCGTCTATTTCTTCTCGAATCAATGTTGGTTGTTCATGCCTTTCAGGGAAGTTGTCTATTTCATCTACATTGTCTGGTTTACTGGCATAAAGTTGTCCATAATATCCTCTCATTACCTCCTTCATTTCTGTAGGGTCAGTGGTCATGTCTCCTCTTCCATTTTTAATTATATTTATTTGTAGCCTCTCTCTTCTTCTTTTTGTCAACCTTGCTAAGGGTCCATCAATCTTATTGATTTACTCATAGAACCAGCTTCTGGTTTTGTTGATTTTCTTGATTGTTTTCATGTTCTCAATTTCATTATTTCTACTCTAATCTTTGTTATTTTTTTCCTTTTGCTTGCTTTGGGGTTAGTTTGCTGTTCTTTCTCTAGTTCTTCCAAGTGGACAGTTAATTCCTTGATTTTTGCTCTTTCTTCTTTTTTGATATAGGCATTTAGGGCAATAAATTTCCCTCTTAGTACTGCCTTTGCTGCATCCCATAAATTTTGATAATCTGTGTTTTCATTTTAATTTGTCTCAAGATATTTACTGATTTGTCTTGTAATTTCTTCCTTGACCCACTGGTTGTTTAAGAGTGTGTTGTTGAACCTCCATATATTTGTGAATTATCTGGCACTCTGCCCTTATTGATTTCCAGCTTCATTCCTTTATGATCTGAGAACGTGTTTTTGCATAATTTCAATCTTTTCAAGTTTATTGAGACTTGCTTTGTGACCCAGCATATGGTCTATCCTTGAGAATGATCCATGAGCACTTGAGAAATTGTGTATCCTGCTGTTGTGGGGTGTAATGCTCTATAAATGTCTGTAAAGTCTTGTTCATTTATTGTAGTATTCAAATTCTCTGTTTCTTTATAGATCCTCTGTCTAGATGTTCTTTCCAATGATGAGAGAGGGGAATTGAAGTCTCCAGCTATTATGGTAGATGTGTCTATTTCTCTTTTCAGTGTTTGCCTCATGTATATTGGAGCACTTTGGCTTCATGCATAAATATTTATGATTGTTATGTCTTCTTGTTGAATTGTTCCTTTTATTAATACATAGTGTCCTTCTTTGTCTCTTTTAATTCCTCTTTTAAGGAAAAGTCATTTACATTTGAAGTCTAATTTGTTGAATATTAGTATAGCTACTTCTGCTCTTTTCTGATTGTTGTTCGCAGGAAATATCGTTTCCCAACATTTCACTTGCAACCTATGTTTACCCTTGCATCTAAAATGCATCTCCTGTAGACAGCATAGAGGTGGGTCCTGTTTTTTAATCCATTCTCCCTAGACTGTCTTTTGATTGGGGAGTTTAATCCATTAACATTTAGTGTTATTACTGTAAGGGCAATACTTTCTTCTATCATTTTGTCTTTTGGATTTTATATATCATATCTAATTTTTCTTCTTTTTACTTTTACTGATTGTCTTCATTTCTTCACTCTTCTCCACACCTCTCTCTCTCCTGTCTTTTCCTATCTGTCTCTACTGCTCCCTTTAGTATTTCTTGCAGAGCAAGTCCCTTGGTCACAAATTCTCCCAGTGATTTTTTTGTCTGATAATGTTTTAATTTCCCCTCACTTTTAATGGACAATTTTGCTAGATGTAGAATTTTTGGTTGGCAGTTTTTCTTTTTTAGTATCTTAAATATATCATACTACTGTCTTCTCACCTCCATGGTTTCTGCTGAGAAATCTATGCATAGTCTTATTGGGTTTCCCTTGTATGTGATGGATTGCTTTTCTCTTGCTCCTCTCAAAATTCTTTCTTTCTCTTTGATATCTGACATTCTGATTAATAAGTGTCTTGGAGTAGCTCTATTTGGATCTATTCTCTTTGGGGCATGCTGCACTTCTTGGATCTGTAATTTTATGTCTTACATAAGAGTTGGGAAATTTTCAGTAATAATTTCCTCCATTAGTTTTTCTCCTCCTTTTCCCTTCTCTTCTCCTTCTAGAACACCCACAACACATATAGTCATGTGCTTCTTGCTGTCATTAAATTCCCTGTGTCCTTGCTCATATTTTTCCATTCTTTTCCCTATATTTTCTTTTGCTTGTCAGATTTCAGATGTCCCATCCCCCAGTTCACTAATCCTATCTTCTGCCTCTTGAACTCTAACATTGTAGATTTCCATTGCTTTTTTCCCATCTCTTCTACAGTGCCTTTCATTCCCAAAAGTTCTATGATTTGTTTTTTCAGACTTTTAGTTTCTTCTTTTAGTTCATCCCTTGCCTTCTTTATATCCTCCCTCAATTCATTGATTTGATTTTTGATGAGATTTTCCAAGTCTGTTTGAACATCCTGAATTAATTGTTTCATCTCCTGCATCTCATTTGAATTGTTAGTTTGTTCCTTTAACTGGGCCATATCTTCAAATTTCCTAGTATGATTTGTTATTTTTTGCTGGCATCTAAACATTTAATTTCCTTAATTAGTTTATTCTGGAGATTGTTTTTACTTTTTTACCTAGGATTTTCTTGCTGGATGACTTTGCTGTCTATCTGTTCTTTGACATTCAGTTCAGTTTATTCTAGACCTCTAGCTTAGGTTTTAACAGATCAGAATTTTTCAGTTCTTGTTTTCTTGTTTCTTGCCCTGCCTGTATGGTGCCTTTTTTCTCCCCCTTAGGAAGGTCTACTTAGGTATTATATTCCAGTCAGATTTTCCTAGTCCAGACTGACCTCCTCTCAGGAAAGAAAAGTCACCTGCATCAGTTTTCACTGAGGGTGAGACCCAGCAGGTTGAAAGACTTTCCTATGAAGTCTCTGTACTCTGTATTTTTCCTATCCTGCCCAGTATGTGGCATTTGGCTGCCTCCCAGTCCCACCAGCATAAAATGATGCAGTACCTTTAACTTCAACAGACTCTCCCTGCTGGGGCATGATCACAACAGAAGAGAGGTTGTAGTCTGGCTTTAATTGCTTCAGTTTTCCAGATCCTGGGGTCTGAATTCCTTGAGGGAGGGATTCCCCTGAGCTCAGCCCCACCCCTCTCCTGGGGAAGGCACTGCCTCCAGACAAGCTAGCAGAGAAACTTAATTTTGCCCTTGTCTGGGGCAGTTGGAACCTAAGAAGCCTTGCAGTTGTGTGCAAAGAGCAGTCATGTGGTTCTGGATGGGATCTCAGCTGGTCCAACTTGTCCAGATTGGTGTACGCTGTGTGTCTGGTACCTGATGTGGCCCCAGCAGTTGCTCTGTACTGTTCCTGGCTATTTACTAGCTGCTCTGGAGGATGAACTAAATTCCATGCCTCACTAACCTGCCATCTTGGACCCCTCAGAATTAATAAATTTTTAAGCTGTGTTTTCTTGTTTGGCATCCCATATTCCCAGCACCATTGTTAATGAGATATTATTTCCCCATTGAGTGGACTTAGTACCCTTATCAAAAAGCAGTTGGCCATAGATGGGAGGGTTTATTCTGAACTCTCAATTTGATTCCTTTTGTCTGTAGGCTTCTGCTTGCTTGTGGCCTTAGGAATTCCTCTGTTGAAGGAATTTGGGTGCCCCCTCTATGAAATAGAATTTCTTCCCCTCCCTGATGCTCTATTGAATGACTTTAAGCAGATAATCCTTTGCCCCTGGCCACTATGACTTAGTTGTTTCTTACACTGCCATAGCTGTCTGCAAGCTACTTCTGCCTGCAGAGCAGATCCTGGGAGAATGAGCCTGAGAGTTTCCTGATTCAGTTTCAGGCTGCCACCTGATAGATTGGCACCAACATACAGCCTCTCAACATGTGCATAGGACTTACCCTGCTCCCTTCAGAACAGGACCAGTGACCACAGGAGTAAATAGCAGGAGTTTCTTACTCTGCCCTGGAGGAACCAGCAAGGGCACTGCAGGGTTCTCCTACCATTTTTTGAGCTGTGCTTTCTTGTGTGGCACTTGCCCAGTTATTGCAATCCTTTAAGTATTTTCCAGAGTTTTGAGAAAAATGGCTCTGGCAGTTTTTGCAAACTGTTCAAAGATTCTGCCAGGGAACAGCACCCTGGAGCATCTTACACACCATCTTGGTCAATCCTGTGCTCCATTTTGAACAGTGAAATCAACGAAAAGCTCAAAGATGTGAGACATTTGGCCCTATGTGAAAAGGATACCTGTTTACAATATAAGGACTGCTACCAGAAGACAGAGCTTCATCTTGTTCAACTCTGCTGGCACCATACACATTAGGAGACCCCAATTTTTTTGCTCATCTACCCATGTCCACAAACGATAGTGAATGTGGTACAAGTATTGATTTTTGGGTTGCAAATAAATTTTAGTTAGTAGGCAAATTTGAAAATATGGAATATCTAAATAATGATGATTGGCTATACAAAACCTTAGTTTCCTCTCCCTGGGAGGATTTTCCCCACTCAGTCTTCCTCTGGGTAACTCGGACTCCATGCTTCCATGAGTAGCACTGTGTGCTTTCTTTTTGTGGCACTTATCACAGTTTGCAGCTATGCATTCCTCTGTGTGATTATTTGATACACTTGTGACCCTCTCACTAGGCTTTCAGCATCATAAGGGCAAGATGCCGGTCTTCTCAAGAACACTTGGCATACAAGTCTTTATCACAGAGCCTGACACAGAGTAGGGAGGGACTCACAGAATGTTTGTCAATTGAAGGAATTACTGAACAAATGTGTCACTGACGGCTGGATGACCTTAACTTCTCCAATCCTTAGTCCCTTCCTTTGTCAAATAGTCAAGATAACAGTCCCCATGAAGGTTAAGTAAAGTAATATTCCAAAGTCCAAGTTTCTAAACAAATTGGACAAATCAAGCGTCAAATGACTGTTGATCCTCATGCTCCACTCCGGACATAATTTGATTGTTCCTTTCACCCACCACCTCCGGCTCTGGGATGCATTTCTTACCCCATCCACATGGGAAATTGCAACCAAGAATCTCTACCATTTTGTTCATGAAAATGAGTGAAGAACTCTAATGCGTGACATCATCAGCTGAGTTAGCTGGGAAAGTCTGTCTTTTTGTGTGTGTGCTGTATGGCGGGGTCACATTTCATTATTTTTATGTGTGTCCTGTTATGGCAGCACCATTTGCTGAATTTTCGCTTTGTTTTTTGTTTTTTTGGAAGTGCATGGACTGGGAATCGAACATGGGTCTCCCGCATGACAGGTAAGAATTTTACCACTGAACTACCCTTGCACCCTGAGTCTGTCTTTTTAACAAAAACAGCACTGGTCACCCGTGATTAAACACCAACTGTGTGCCTGGGACTCCATGTATACCTTCTCATTTAATCCTCCCATCAACCACATGATGACATTATTATCCCCCATGTCCCTACATGGGCTCAAAGGTATACGGCAATTTGCCCATGAGTACGTGGCCGGCAGGAGCCTGGGATGGGCTTCAGATCAGGTCTTCTGACTTACACTTACATTCAGCTTCCAGTTTCTTCCAGGTCGAGGCTGAGTCTTATTTAACCCTGCCTGCCTGGCGTCCGTTACAGGCTCTGGCACAAAGCGGTGCCCTTCCCTTTTGATAGCATGACTTGTCTACTAAATGCACTTTGTTATTCAAGAATAAGAGGCAATGAGGATTAATGTCTGGGCGCAAAACTCCATATGTTTAGAGAAGACATTGCTAACTCTGCTGAAAAGACCCCTCCACTGAGTCCTCAATTCCTGCCTTTAGGATCGTGACATTTCCTCTAATTCTCCGAGCTTGAGTATCCTTGGGTCTAAATGGAAATGGCATTACTTTTGGTTATTTTACAGCACCTGACAAATGGCAGGTCCTGAAAATGTAGGTTGCTTTGCTTCTCATCATCTTCAACATGGTTACAGTATGGCACAGAAAAGAAAAGCTACATTAATATAAATGCTTTTGCGATTCAAATCTCTGAGCATCCCTCAGCCAGTTCTTCTACTATAGGCCCTGACACCCACGTGGATGCATATGGAGGAGGCTGAGATGGGTTTGCTCACAGATCAAACCTTTCCCCCTCTCCTCCTGGGAGCCCAGTGCCCCCAAATGGCTTCTGCATCTGTGTTCTGCCTGCTTTGTCTTGCAGCCATTTTAGAGTAAAGGAGGGAACTCTTGATTAAGGAATTAGCGATATTTGAGATTTCATTAAAAGGCCAAAAGCCAAGCAGAGACTCCCAAAGTCCTCTCCCCCAGTGGGGCGCTCCATCCTTGGAACAGTCTCCTGTATTAATCTCAGAGATGGGTGTCCCACAGGCCCAGCTTAAACAGGCTTTCTGACCTCTTTGTGGGAGGAATCACCCATGTCATAGCACTCCACTGGGCCTCCCAGGGTGCTCCAAGCAAGTTCTGGGGTTCCTAGACTCCTCCTATTCATCAGCCCTCTGATAAAAATTAGCAGCAATGGACCCTGCTCCCTCCCCACCGCCTGTCTGGGCTGCCCTCTTAGGGATGCACACGGGAACTTGCTGGGATCTGATGCACATGGTCATTTTCCAGCCCAGAGGAAGATGAGGGAAGGCAGGGGTCCCCTGTGCTCCTCATTTCCATCTTCAGCAGGCTTCCTGATCTGTGCTGGAGGCCCTGGGGGTGATGCTGACAAGCACACCCAGGGACGGGAGCCCTTTTGTTTTCTTAGAGGCTGCTGTGTGCACCTAAAAGCAGCAACTCCCAGAGAAATTGAGCATCTGCTCTGTGGGTGCAGAACCTGGCCTTGGCCTCTGTGGCCCCCCCACGGCCAGCACGGTGCCTCGCACCCAGCAGGTGCTCGTGAATCGGGGCACGACCAAGCGGTCATGCATTGATGGGTGCTTAGTTGGTGTTGGGCATCATGCTGCATCCTTCTGTACCCCGTTCCTGGAACTCACCTGACAACCACCACACCGAGGCAAACAATATTCGCTCCCAAGTTGCAGAGTGGGAAATGGTGCAACAGAGAGGTTAGCACATTTGACTGGGCCACCAGAGCCACACAGCTTGTTCTAGGCCAGGCCTGTCCTCTGAGTCTTGCTCTCGCAGACTCACCGACCAATGCCTGCCTCTCTCTATGGCAAGGGTTAGGACAGGGCTGGGCCAGGGCAGGGTGGGGGTGCAGGAGAGGGAAGGGTTAATTCTGCTTGAGTGGGGGAGAGGTCAGGGAAAAGGAAAGCAAGGAAGTGACATCTGTTATGTGTTTCTTCTGTGTACTTGGCTTCCCCCTTGCTGACATGGGTTTAATTTGGATTCATTAAATGAGACTAAAAATTAGTTGAATTTATTTGGGGGGTGTAATAGGATTCTCTAGAGAAAGAAAGAAAACCTATAATGATGATATTATGTGCATAATATTATGATATATACATTATATATTATGCATATGTAATGATATTTTATACATAATATATAACATATATTATATAATATAAATATGTAATGAGATGTATTATAGGAACTGGCTCACACAACTATGGGAACTGGCAAGTTCAAATTCTTTCCATGGGGAAGGCTATAAGTTGGAAACTCTGCTGACAGCTTTGATGAGTTCCCCAGGAGACCCTGGGTGGCTGAGGTAGAGAGAGAAATTCTTCTTTCAAATATAACTTGTTTGTCCTATTCCCTGCCCTCACTCCACTCCCCACTGAATTTTCTTCTCAGAAAGTAACCTCTTTTTTTATATCCATGGATTTTTTAAAAATTTTATTCTGTTACTGTATATATAATCTAGCATTTCCCCTTTTAATCACATTGAGATATATCTATATATTTCAGTGCTGTTAATTGCATTCATAAAGTTGTGTTACCATCACCACCATCCATTTCCATCATTTCAAATAGGAACCCGGTGCCTTTTTTTTTTCAATCTACTCAATTTATTTTAACATTTGTTCCCCCTATTATTTATTTATTTTTAATCCATATTTTTTACTCATCTGTCCACATTGTAGATAAAAGGTGCATCAGACACAAGTTTCTCACAATCACACAGTCACATTGTGAAAGCTGTATCATTATACAATCATCTTCAAGAAACATGGCTACTGGAACACAGCTCTACATTTTCAGGCACTTCCCTCCAGCCTCTCCAATATACCTTAAACTTAAAGGGGATATCTATAAAATGCGTGAGAATAACCTCCAGGCTAACCTCTCATCTCTGTTTGAAATCTCTCAGCCACTGACACTTTACTTTGTCTCATTTTTCTCTTCCCTCTTTCAGTCGAGAAGATTTTCTCAATCCCTTGATGCCGGGTTCCAGCTCATTCTAGTATTTCTGTCCCATGTTGCCAGAGAGGTTTACACCCCTGGGAGTCATGTCCCATGTACAGAAGGGGAAGGTGATGAATTTGCTTGCCATGTTGACTGAGAGAGAGAGGCCATATCTGAGCAACAAAAGAGGTTCTCTGGAGGTGAGTCTTAGTCTTAATTTTAAGTAGGCTTAATCTATCCTTTGCGAGGATAAGTTTCATATGAACAAACCCCAAGATTGAGGGCTCAGCCTATTAATTTTGTTGTCGTCACTGCTTGTGAGAATATCAGGAATTCTCCACATGGGGAAGTTGAATTTTCCCCCTTTCTCGCCATTCCCCCAAGGGGACTTTGCAAATACTTCCTTATTCACTGTTCAAATCACTCTGGGATTTATTAGGGCATCACACTGGACAAACCCACAAAATGTCATGCTGTATTCAAGGTTCCATGTACTTACAGTGTTCAATTAACCTGTCCATATAAGTTATATTAGGAAATGCACTAGTCAAAATATAAATTTTGTACCACATAAACATTTTTTTGCTTTAATCTCACACAGAAATTGAAGTTTCAAGATATGAATGACCAGCTATTTTTCAACACCCTGCAATATTGACATTCCTTTGTTCTTCCTCATGCAAAAACATATTTTAATTTGTACATTTAGTCGCTATCATTGCATGCTCTAGGCATTCCTAGTTTATACCATCTCAGTCTTTATCATCTATCTTTCCTTCCGGTTTCATTTGTGCCCCCAGACCTCCTCCTTCCATCATTCTCACATTCAGTTTCATTCAGTGTACTAACATTATTGTGCTCCAATCAGGTAGTATTGTGCTATCCATTTCTGAATTTTTACAATCAGTCCTGTGCACAATCTGTATCCCTTCAGCTCCAGTTACCCAATATGTACCTTATTTCCATCTCCTGATGACCTCTGTTCTTAACTGAAATTCTCCAAGTTCATTCATTAATGTTAGTTCATATCAGTGAGACCATACAGTATTTGTCCTTTCGTTTCTGGTTAATCTCACTCAGCATAATGTCCTCAATGTCCATCCACATTGTTGTATGTTTCATGATTTTATTCTGTTTTACAACTGCATAATAACTTCTATCATCAGTTTATTTTTGTGAATGTGACCTTCCATAGTTGCTCCATATGTTTATACATATATATAATAAGTTTTACACAAATGATAACTTATTTTGCACTCTGTTCTGTTTATTATTCATAAATCTATTTTTTCAAATAAAAAGTATTGGTTCTTGCCACAATTTGATCAGCTTTCTATTAATGGGAACTTAGGTTGTTTAGAATCTCTGATATCACCATACTATACCACAGAACTTTGTACACACATCATTTTGCATATGTATGAGAGTACAGCTATAAGATAATTCTCAGAAGTATAATTTCTGGAGTATTTGTAGTGTGCCTTTGTGATTTTTACAAGGATAACCAAATTTTGTTCCTTAGAGTGTGGACCATTTTAACTCCCATCAGCATATATGAGTGTCTATTTCCCTACAGCTTCACCAACATAGGGTATTATCTAACTTGCTTGATTTTTGCCAGTTTGAGAGAGGTAAAATTTTTCTTTCAACAGTTTTAATTTGCCTAACTCTTATAACAAGTAAGATTTAGTGTGTTGGCACTACTTTCAGAACTAGCTGTGCATTTTTTAAGACAAAATTTTGCTTTTATTTGATGACCAGGCTTGGAATACCATCCATTTGAACGGTTGCATTTTCTGTACCTGGGAGAAGTGGTCGCGTCTATAGCTAGTGTGGGTTGTAGAGGGGAGAACCCTGACTTACCACCAAGTTCAGACACTTGGTCTTAAATCTTAGCTCTTCCCGTGACTGGCAGGTGTCTTTGGCAAGGGCCTTTACCTCTATGAGGTGTAGAGGCCCCTATTTCACTGGCTCATGTCAGGTACTTGGGACTTTAAGTCAGAGCTAGCACTCACTGCCCAGATGACTTCTATCTGAATCCTGAGAAGAAAAAGACTTCAGCTGCCTGGGGAGGTTTGCATAGCACCTTGTGAGCTCAAGTGTCACACAACAGAATGGATGGCCTGAGACCTGGGTTCTCTCTCTCACTTCTGCCAACAGGTGGAGACCTCTTCACCTCCCTGGGCCTCAGCTTCGTAATCTGTACTATGGGAAGGGGTGAGGATGCGATGATCTCTAAGGACTCTCTGATGCTCATATTTTGTAATTTGCCTTGAGGATGATAATCAGACAAATATATTTATTCCCTGCAAACGATTCCAATAAATGAGTCCACAAGCTTTTCTAAAGCTGTTGTTTCCTTGGAAAGAACTTCCCAAAGGAACAGCTTGGAAGGAGAAATGCATAAACTGATCTATTGGCACAAGCTAACCACACAGTCTTAAAATAAATCAATGATTTAACTATAGCTGTTACATTTACTACAGTGATCTCTGAATTCTGTTATTTTGTATTGGTGTGCTGGTTTGAAAGTGTTAAGTACCCCAGGAAAGCCATGTTTTAATCCTGATTCCATCTTGTGGAGGCAGCCATTTTTTAAAATCCTAATTTAATAATGTAGGCTGGAATCTTGTGATTAGATTATATTCATGGAGATGTGACACATCCAATTGTGGGTCTTAACTTTTGATTAGATGGAGATGTGACTCCACAGATTCCAGGTGGGGCTTGATTAGTTTACTGGAATCTTTTAACAGAAGAGACATTTTGGAGAAACCTCAGAAACACCAGAGCTTAGAGAAACAACAGAAGCCTCAGAGTTGACAGAAGCTTCAGAACAGAGCTGACACAGATACAGACACATAGAGAATGGAGACATAATGTTTGGAGATGCTTGGAGCCCACCAGATGTTGTCATGAAAGGTTAAGCAAGCCAGAACCTGGAGAGAGCCAAGGGAAGCCAAGAGATGAAGGCCAGCCCTGGAGAAGCAAAATGTTGAACCACTATAGGAACAGAAGCTGAAAGCAATAAGCCCAGGAGCTAGGGACAAGCAGATGTCAGCCATGGGACTACCCAGCTGACAGAGGTATCTCTAACCCAATGGCCTCTCTTGAGTGAAGGTAACCTCTTGTTGGTGCCTTAATTTGGACACTTCCACTTCCTTAGAACTGTAAACTTGTAACTTATTAAATTCCCATTTATAAAAACCGTTCTAGTTCTGGTACATCACGTTCTAGCAGCTTGCAAATTAACACAGTTGGTTCAAGGAATGACACTATTTCTCTCAAGCCATGCATGACCAAAAATTGTTGCTTTTAGTTCAATTAATTTGTACTGATGACCTACTGGGTATAGAGGATTTTACAGAGTTGTGGCCTGGTTGATTGCCAACTGTGAGCCTTTGGGGGAGTTTCCACATTTCTAAGTGTAGTTTCCTCATTTGATAAATGCTCATAATAGTAAAAGATATTCCACCAGATAGGGAGGATTAAAGATGATGGTGCCTCTAAAGGATCTAGCACACAATAAAAGCTCATTAGAGTAGGAGCCATTTTATCCACCGGATGCTGCTTTTTCACACTTACCATCTTAACGTCAAGGCTCTAAGGCATCCTTTCCGGAATGAGAAGATCTAATTAGTGTCTGGGGCTTGCTGTTTTCCATTTCTGGCTTGGTCTATGAGTCATCATAAACTATTCAGCAGCAAGGGGCCAGAGTAGGGCCTGGAGGGGTAGAACAGAGAATTCAAGGATAGGGATGACCTATCCATCACCTGGGCACTTCGTCACATCGCAGTGGGAGGAAGTGAAAGGAGTGCAGACAGGGATAAAAAAGGGTCACCTTGGAAAAGTCTCTTCTCACTTTCTGGGCCTCTGTTTCCCTTCTGAGAATGGGGGCTATCTCCAAGGCCTTTTCCAGTGCTTCAGTTCTGGGATTCCAGCTAGACTCCTATTAATGAAAGGTTTAGAAATCTTTTACTTGGCTTGTCTTTGTAAACACAAGCATCTCTTTTGGGTATAACTTTCAGGACATTAGCTTAAACCACAAGTATGACTTTCTTGAATATTTTATAACCACGTGTTGTCTACTTTGAATTACCATTCTGAGGGGTGTAAAGTTCGTCTGAGTTAACTCAGTATCCCCTTCCTTGCACTGCAGTTGTATGTGGGAGAGTTAATGGTGCCAAACTCTGGAAGTGGGGTGGCTGGTGCCATATACTGGCATTTGCTGCGACGTCCCTGGTCCCATTGCTAATCGCATACACTGAGTAATTAATTGTGTCACTGTTCTCAGCTGCAGATAACAAAATCCTCTCTAGAGTTTACACAGAAAGGGACTGATTAAAAGGTACG
>PVIY010055363.1:0-13777 GCA_004026745.1 Myrmecophaga tridactyla | reverse complement strand
TAGCTTAATATAGTTTCTGTATATATCCCAGAATATGTTAAACAGATAATCAAAAAGTATTGGCAAAGTTCCTTGAGGGATGGGAGAAAAGATATAGAACTATTGAACTTTACCACCAGAGAAACCACTGATACTGTGTCAAATATTAGGGACACCCAAATCAATAGGCCAAGTCCTTGATCTTGAGTCTTGCTCTTGTAAAGCTTATGTATGTAGCAGAAGAGCTTAGCTTACCTATATGTGTGCCTAAGAGTCACCTTCAGAGGACCTCTTTTGCTGCTCAGATGTGGCCCCACCCTCTCTGAGCCCAAATTTACAAGTGAAATCATTGTCCTCCTCCCTGTGTGGGACATGACATCCAGGGTGAAAGTCTCCCTGGCAGCATGGGAGATGACTTCCAGGGATGAGTCTGGCCCCAGTACCATGGGACCATTAATGTTACACTGCCCAAAAGTGGAAAAAGAAGAGTAAGAAATAAGGTATCAGTGGCTGAGAGAGTTTAAATAGAGTTGAGAGGCTTCTCTGGAAGTTGCTCTAATGCAATATTCAAATAGACATTGTTACCTATCATAACTTGCCGAACCAAAACCAAAACCATTCCAGTCAATCCTGAAGAACATCTAGGGCAAAATATAAGATTCTACAAAGGTTCTGTGCACGTTACAGAGACTTACAGTCTCCAGATGGGTCCCTGGACCAGATAAGTCCTGAAATGCAGAGGTCAAAACCTCTCCAGAATATCAACTAGTTCCATCCCCATATTCCATATTACTGACAGCCCCTTCCAACATGAAAAACTTAGAATGGCCATAGCTCAAATACCCTTGGAGTGGGAGAAATTTCAAAGATGATGGTGGAGTTATACAGAGAATGTAGGGTTTAACAAGTGAGTACCATTGCTGAAACTTTATATGGATATTTCTTTCAGTTTCCAGTATCTTAGCACAGCTAGGAGTAAAAACCTAAAATTGTGGAATTGTAAACCATACCAAACTCTGAAATCTGTTCTATAACTAATTATTGTGCTGTGCTTTGAAATTTATTGATTTTTTTGGATATATGTTATTTTTCACAATAAAGAAAATGAATGATGATAAAAATATATATTCCTTCTATCCTCTAATATTCTGGAGCAGCTAGAAGGAATTATGTGAGATGATGATATGGTAGCCCACAACAAACTCTGGGAATTTTCCTGTAACTACTTGTGATAGAGTGCTTTGAATACTATTCCTTTTATCTTTCTTTGCTTTGCATATATGTAAATTATACACTGAAAATGTTTAAAAAAACAGTGAAGTACTGATTCATGTTACAAAGATTAACTTTAAAAAAATGATAAATGAAAGGACACTGACTGAAAAGATCACATATTGTGTGGCTCCATTTTTATCAAATATATCTGAGATAAATATATAAATATATGTTTAAAATATAAATATATATATTGAAATATAAATAAATTATGAATAAATCCATAACATAGAAAGCAGATGAGTAGCTGGAATGAGAATTAGGGAATGGCTGCTTAATTGGTACATGGTTACCTTTGACACAATGAAAATATTCTGGAAATATATACAGGTGATAAATTGTAAATATAGTAAATGCCACTGAATTGTATGATATACAAAATTATACTGTAATATAGTTTAACATATATTGTGTGTGTCAGTTTACTAGCTACCAGAATGAGATATAAAAGAACAGGAATGGCTTTTAAAAAGGAGAATTTTAAAAGTTACAAATTACAGTTCTAAGGAAATGAAAGTGTTCAAATAGAGGCAGCAAGAAGAGGTTACCTTAATTCAAGGGAGGTCCACGAGTTAGGAACACCTTTGTCAGTTGTTTAGTCACATGGCTGTCATCTGCCTCTACAGGTTCTGGTTTGCTTAAAATCTCATGGCAACATCTGCTGAGTTCCAAGCCTCCACAACTATCTGTGACTCTGTACTCCATTTGTTGTCAGCTGTGTCAGCTCTTCTGTGATGATTCTATTGGCTGTGAGGCTTCTGTCAGTTCTGTCATTTATGTAGGCTCTGCCTGCTGTGAGATTTCTCCAAAACTTTGTGCTCTTCTAAAGGATTTCAGTAAGCTAATTAAGACCCATCTGAAATGGCTGGAGTCACATCTCCAGTTATTCAAAGTTAATACCCAAAATTGGGTGTGTCACATCTCCCTGGAGAAAATCTTATCAAAAGATTCCAACCTACAGTACTAAATAGGGATTGAAAGAAATGATTGCTTCCAAAAGATTGGATCAGGATTAAAATATTTTTAAAGCCAACTTTTTATAACAATATATTTTCTTCAACAGCTATGTAAAAGTGACCTTCTAAAGCAGAGAACTGTGAAATAATATATATTTAAAAATTATTATGAGGGCTACCTCATGTTTTCTTATTTTATAAATCACCATTTGCAACACCTACAATTTGTTATGGTACAGTTCTGCAGTCCATAATTCCAAATTGGATTGGTCTGAGACCAATGTGTCTGCATGTTCCCTCTGGAGACTCTAAGGAAGATTCCATATCCTTACCTTTTCTGGCCTCTAAAGCTTCATTTCTTGCCTTTTTAAGTTCTGGTAGCTGCTAACATTCCTTACCTATTGGTCTCTTCTTTCATCATCAAATCCTACAGCATAACATGCTGAAATGCTTCCATCAGCCTTGGTTGCCATATCATGTTCTCTCTTCTGTGTTGTAAGAAAATTTGTATTTTACTGGTATAGTCCAGAATAACATCCTGTTCTCCACATCCTCATCTAAATCACATGTGAAGAGACAGCTTTCCTATTTTAGATAACATTCAAGGCTGCAAGGATTAAGACTTGGATATCTTTGGGGGTTATAGGACCATTATTCAGTCTATTACATTACAAGTATCATTTTAACCCTGAAAACTGTAACTCAGTTTTCTAAGATAAGTTGATAAAATGAAAACAACCTGGGTTTAGGCCTGTAACCTTATTTACTTTTCATATTTAAATTAATATATATTAATAATTAATATTAATAATTCCTATTTAAATTAATTTAAATTCCATTTAACTCATAGCAATAATGGCATTTTAAATGGAAATGTATACACCATCACACTTTATCAAGTTATCTATTTATTTATCTGTTCCGTTAGTCACATCTATACATATACATTTCAACCACATGTAATAGATATAGCACATCATTTTGTACTGTACACATTTCAGTTTCATTCAATGTTACTTTCTGATACACCCCAGTAGTTATAAATTCAATCAGTGTTGAATAAAATATAAGAACTGGACCATTTAATAGAAATTTCAGAAGCAACATTTACTTCACATAATTTTTCAGGTACTAATCTATTTGGGGAAAAATTTAATTTTCTGTCCTACTAGTTGTTATAAAATTCTGCATTCAACATTGCCATATCTCTTTTCTTCAAAATCCTACTTATGCCATATTCTGGGTTCTTGATTGGATTATGTGGTAGAGAATTCTTTTTATAGATCTATTCCCCATCTGGTGATTCTGATGTGAACACTAACTGAATAATTTTCGATTGATTTTGCATTGGAATTTTTTCTGCATGAAAGCCTTCATGCTGATGGAGGAATTTGAAATCACTAAATATTTCCTTCATTCATTAAACTTAGATTTAATAATTTTTCATGTTCATTTCATTAAATATTTTCTCCAGATATCTTCTCCAACATTAATTATTTGTTATTCCTCTATTGTCTTTTCCTCCTGTTAAGTACTTTTCTGTTATATTTTCAGTTTTAGGAATTATTATTACTCTATATTTTTCTTATCTGCACCTAGGCTGATGTTCAGCTGACATGACCTCCAGGTCATTACAGACAGAGTTCTTCCAACTGTAGTTCACTCATATTTTTAAAGGATAAATGACAGATGAAGGCATTATCATATTGATTACATTGGCACAGAATTATACTCCTGTGTAGGTTCTCTCATTTATTTGAACATTAGAGCTGTGGCTGAAGCTCCTCTGTATTCTTTACATTCATAGGTGAGTTCTCTCATGTTGTCTAAATTTGGAATATTAACTGAAGGCTTTCCCACATATTTGTCACCCATATTTGTTTGTTTCTAAAGAGTGATCTTTCATGTCTTCTAAAGTTAAAACTTTTTCTGAATGGTTTCCACATAAATGACATCCTTATGACTTCTCTCCAATGTGAGTTTCTCATGTTGTCTAAAAGGAAGAATTTTGACTGAAGGCTTTCCCACATATTTAACACCCATATTGTTGATTTCTAATGTGAGGTCTCTCACATATTCTAAAGTTAAAACTTTTTCAGAATGCTTTCCCACATAAATGACAGTTATACTGTTACTCTATAGTGTGAATTTTCTCATGTCATCTATAGTTATATATTCGACTTAAGGCTTTCCCACATAGATAAAATTCATATGGTTTCTCTGCAGTGTGGCTTTTTTCATGTTGTCTAAGGGCATAATTCCATTGAGGGCATTTTCACATAGATAATATTCAAATGGTTTCTCTCTAATGTTAATTTTTTCATGTCATTTGAGGGTAGATATTAGACTTAAGGCTTTTCCACATAGATGACAATTATAAGATTTCTCTCCAGTATGAATTATTTCATGTTTTCTGAGGCTGGAAGATATACTGAAGGGTTTCCCACATAAATGGCATTTGCTGGTTTCTCTTCAGTGTAAATTTTCTCATGTTTAAGGGTAGATATTTGACTCGAGGTTTTCCCACATAGATGACATTCATATGGTTTCTCTCCAGTGTGAGTTTTCTCATGTTGTCTAAGGGTAAATATTTGATTGCAGGTTTTCCCACATAGATGTCAATCATAAGGTTTCTGTACATTGTGAGTTCTTTCTTGTCATCTGAGGTTGGAAGATTTACTGAAGGGTTTCCCACATATTTGGCACCCATACTTTTTTCTTACAGTATGTGTTTTCTAGTGTTGCCTATGATCAGAACTTTTTATGAAGGTTTTCCCACATATATGACTGTTATGTGATTTTCTTCTAGTGTTAATTTACTTACATTGATTGAAGGATGCCTGCTCACCAAGGACTTGAAGTATTTTGCTGATATAGGATTTCACTCCACCTTGAGTTGACACATATTGAATCAATATAGAGTTGTGAATGAATTCTTCCAAATTATTTCATTCAAAGTTATCCCCTTGAATGTGAGGCCTCTGCTGCTGTGAAATGGAGGAGAGATGTTTAAAAGTTTACTCACACATATTCATTAATTCAATGATCTATGTATCAATTCTATGCTAATTACTTTGGGAGCCACTTAAAATTTTTCACATTAGTTATATTACATAGTTTGCTGGAACAGATGTTATCCCCTATAGCATCCCAATTTAAGGGTTATCTAATAAATTTTGAAGACTCCACTGTTTCAAAAATTACATATACGCATGGTGTTTCAGCAATTGTACTTGTATAAGACCTCATGTTATGGTTTTGAGTTCATGTTAACTGTCCCAAACTTTTACTGGTACAGTGCTTAATTGCACCTGAAATTGAAGTCAGGGAGTTCTGTTGAATTCACGATTTATTCCATTCTAAGGTCTCTATTTGAATGACCAGTGTTAATACCCAAGCAATGTAGCTTTGAGAAAATGGTAGTAGATGTGTCATTCCTGAGGATATGTTGCATAGATATCTTTTCTTGTATTCTAAGTTCACATTCTCTGCCTGAAATAATTGCAAACAAATATGTTAGAGTGTCAATAGGAGATTGAAAAAATTTAAAACTGCCAAAACTCATGTGATATATTTCAAACATAGTCTCTTAGAAGGGGGAAGGAATGCAAAATTAAGGAACAACCTAGTAAGTAAAAACATATTTTTCAAAAATTTGACAATTAAAAATATGTTAAAAATTAAAATTAGAGGAAAATAAAATGAATATTGGATTTTGGGAGGTAAAGGGAGGGGAATCCTCAAAGAGGATGGTGGTGACAAAGGCCATTATGTTAAAGGTTAACTGCAATAAGTATATTAATAAAATTCAAAGACAATGGGAGATGGATACTTGAATAGAGAGTAGTACATGAGAAGAATAATGATTCATTTGAAATTTTCTTGCCATTATTCTTGCCCTACATTTAAGAGAATATCACTCACTTAAAGAAAATTTCAGTTAATGTTTCCAAGAATCTACTAATTCATTGACCACGTACCTCTTGCATTGAAGGACATGCTCTTGGAGTTCAACCTAAACCCTGGCCCGTGGAAAATCCTAACACTTCTTTCCACAATTCCTCTCCTTGGTCCAATGTGAAAATCAAATCCAATTCACATAGCTGATACCTGTTTATGGGAAAGAAATACAAGGGCTTTTGATATATCTGTTGATTACTGGGCATTAGTATTAAGGTCATGCAGGCTATGAGAAAAGTTAACATTGAAGGTCACACAGGGAAGCACAACTTGAACACAGGATATTGACAATCCTTCAACAGCAAAGGGATGTTAGACATTGTGCCAAATGACATTAGGGATCTGTGGGTTTTGATACCAGTGTCTGAAGTCAAAGACTGCAGTCACTACACTTTCCACAAAAGGAGAAATTATGTTTCCACAGTGGTTAAATAGTAATTTTTAAAAGAATCCAGTAAACATAAGATCCACCAGAAAGAAAATGTTATATATGGAAAAGTGTATGCCTTTTTCTGCTGTTTTGTATAGCATAATAATTATTTAGATGATATTCAATCAATTTATATACCATTTAAATAAAATTTATTGCCTTCTCAGTATAGCTCTGAATACTGGAGATTAAGTATCAAAAAACAAATTAAACTTTATTCATGGAATTTAGATTCCAGTGGTGTGAAAAATGAGAACTAAGAAAAAATTGAAGAACAAAATTTCTTGCAAGTAGTTTTAAGTTTTATGAAAGAATGGTGGAGGTTGTTGTGGCATATGGGGAAGCTCTTCCAGATACTTGTTAAATAGGTAAAAGATAGATTAAATTGATTAAAGAGACAGACAGATAAATGCATCAACAAAAATAAACTTCTGAAATACCTGTGGACATGAACATTGCATCTATGAACACCTTTCTCTGGAGTGTGTCCATCAGGTCCCACTCTTCTTGGGTGAAGTCTATCTTTGAAGGTCACTTGTTCCTAAAACATCAGACATACAGATTCTGACAGCACCATCCACACTAATTTTATAGTAAGATGACTTAGATCACAGTATTGATGAATGGAGAGCCTGTCTATATAGAAATTCAAGTTATGTTTGGGATACCAGTCAGATCATTCTCAGTGTTGGCTTGGCATCTTGTACGTAAGATACACTTACAAAGACTTTCACACAGTGAAAAGTTTCATTATAAATTAATACCACAGGAGTTGTGATGTAATATAAACTGGATATTGACTAAAAACCTGGTAGTAATGATTTCCAGGTAGTGATCATACATTTTGCACTTGGAAAAGTATACATGAAACACTCTTCTCTACCAATTTCAAATAAATCTTCAGACTCACAACAATAGAAGCAATGTCCTTGATCTACCACATTTCAACAATGACCAGAGTTTGATTATTCTACCTGCCCCTTAAATGACCTTGGTTTTCTCATCTATGAAACAGTTTAACAAAGTTTTATCAATTAAGAAAGATCTTATGTCTTACGTGTAAAGTACTTCCTACCAACAAATACTTATCAGTCTCTCCAGTTCTCTTAAAAAAATTAACCATAATTACTACAGTCCTTCTTGCATATGAACAGGCAAAATCAATATTCCCTATTAATTAATATTCCCTATTAATTTCTCCCTCTTTTCAAATTTACATAAAGTTTACTTACAACGAAGGAAAATCATTGACTAGGTATAAGGTGGTAATGAGAATTTCAAACACCTGCACAAAATCTGAAGCTATGTTCTATCTATATGCACTTTAAGATGCTTACTATTGCAGAAAAATAATTTCTCATAGTATTTTTTGGCCTAATCTCTCTTGTGCTTTCCTGAAGACCACAAACCTCTCATCTCAACACCTTTAACACTAGAATGACTGAAATAATCTGATCAAACACTAGCCTCTCCATTGAACTTTTAAGTTGTGTTCTCACTCATCTTTATCACGTATTGTCACCACAGTCCTAAGCCCATCACCTCTACTAACAGGGCTAATCAGGGAATCAGTTACCTATCAAGGCCATGAGTTACATCTCTTCTCTGAATAGGCAGCCTTAATTGAGGCTGGAACAAATTAGTGTAAATGTTGGAAAGGAGATTATTACTTAGTCCCTGACCTGCTGTGATTATCCCAGAGACCTGGGGTCACTTAAGTAGATCTCAGATCCTTGAATATCTTCTGAATGCACTTAGAATATTAAGGTGTATTGGATAATTCTGCCAATATTTTGTAAAATGGGATGTGGTTTCAGTAGAGATAGCAATGCCCTACTCACCAAATGTTGCATTGTCAATAGTTTGACTTTTCTTTCTTTTTGTGTGGTTTTTCACTGTCAGACAGGATAATCACAATCAGGCAATGCTGAAAATGGATGAAGAATCCATGAGACTCAAGATACGTGCACAATTTCCAGAGCCACCTCTCATGAATTCCAAAACCTTCACTGGGAGTATCCCAGGAGCCAAACAATAGAAATAGGCAGAGTGCCAAAGAAAAACAAGAGTAAGAGTCTCATCTCCCAGTGCTACAAGTAAGACCATGGCTACACTTTCTATGAAACAAAATATGAACTCAGATTTCTTACAGATATGAACATGAAAACCATTGAGTTTTGTGTGCTAATTAGCCCACAATGTTCAGAACTTTATATTCTCTCCCTGATTCCAAAACATAGTGCAGATTTAGATCACCTACAGTCAAACATGGAATTTCTCAGATTCAAGTTTTCTTGGTTTATGAACTAACATTGATTAATCAGTATCTCCCATCCTCTGGATACTGACTCCATTCATGCTTTACAAAGCTCCTGCCCTTTAATATACACATGACCTGTCATTTTTGTTTCCCCACATGGATTTCTAGATCTATCACTCCTTCAACTTTGGTTTTCAGATGCTTTCCCTGTACATTTGGATACCTTTCATGAAAATTAAAATCTCCTTCATGATGGAGTTAATAAACTTGAGGTACTATTTCACTTGGGGTGATCAATGCCACCCATCCTCAAAATCTAGCCCTTAATATACCCTTCATCAGAAAGTAGCAGGGGTACAGGGGTGTGCTAGTTAGAAACTGTTGTGTACCCTAGGAAAGCCATGTTCTTTAATCTGTTCCAATATTTCTGGGTGAGATCTTTTTAATTAAGATGTTTCCACAGAGATGTGACCTACCCAGTTGTGGGTGGGACCTGTTGATCAGGTGGCTTCCATGTATATGTGTCCCCACACATTCAAGATGGGGTCACTTACTGGAGCTCATTAAGAGGGAATCATTTTGGAAAAAGTTTCAGAGGCCACACAGCCAGAGATTTTTGGAGATGAAGAAAGAAATCACCCCCAGGAAGCTTTATGAAATCAGGAGAGAAAACTAACAGACTTAGCTACATGTCTTCTCAAATAACAGAGGTTTCCCAGATTGCATCAGCCCTTCTTGAGTGAAAGTAATCTCATCTTGGTGTCTTAATTTGGGCATTTTCATGGCCTTAGAACACAAACTTGCAATTTAATAAAGTCCCTTTTCAAAAGCTGTTCCATTTCTGGTATATTCCATTCCAGTAACTTTAGCAAACCTAAACAAGGGCTGCAATGTTTTTTCTATTTGTCAAAATTCTAAAATAAATAGGCTGTGAAAATATAAGGTGGATGTGTCAGAGGATATATGTTTGCTCCATCTGATATTTTAAGAAAATGCTTACTGAAATTATGCCTTATATTTATTATCATTAGCTGGAATATCCTTACATAAAATATATTTGTGTGAAGGCATTAATCATTTATGAACTGTAAATTATCTCCCTAAACTTTGTTAATAATAAATTTTATTTCTTTTACAAATGATGAAGGGTGTCATAAATAGAAGTAAACATCATTTGTACACAGAGTCAAGAAAAATGTATTAAAAGTGACTTTGAAAGTTTACATAGATTCATTTATTTTGTCACCATCTTAATCCTCATGATTATAGTTTATTTATCAAGTTAACATAGGATATGATCAGAACTTCAGAAAAGTTTGGTAACATGAATAAATTACATGGCTGGAAAATTATATAGCTACAATTATATATTGCTTGTCCACCAAACTTAAATTCCCACAGTGCTATGCACCACATCAAAATTTTATCCAGAATGTCCCATCTCATATCAATCAGAAGCCACAACCTGTGATCACAATCATGTCTCTTTTGCTTGTCCACATTATTACTCGCCCTGAATTGATCACTGTTCTAGTATGCTAGCTGCTGGAATGCAATAAAGCAGAAACAGAATGGCTTTTAAAAAGGGGAAATTTATTAAGCTGAAATTTTATAGTTCTAAGGCTGTCAAAATGTCCCAATTAAAACAAGTCTGCATAAATGAAGGCAACTAACTCAAATGCTGATGAAGTTCAGGGTTTCTCTCTCTCAAATGGAAAAGCATGGCAAAGTCTGCTAGATTTATCTCCAGGCTTCTTGTTTCATGAAGCTCTCTGTGAGCATTTTCCAAAGGTCCCTGGCTGTGTGGGCTCTCATGGTTCTCATGGATCTAAAAATGGGCTTCTCTCCAAAATGTTTCCTCTTTTAAAGGATTCCAGAAACTAATCAAGACCCACCTGAAATGGGTGGAGTCAATTCCTTCTAATGAAAGATTAATACCAACAGTTGGCTGAGTCACATCTCCGTGGAGATAATCTAATCAAGTTTCCAAACTATAGTACTGAAAAGGGATTAAAAGATCCTGCCGAGTGGTGTGAGGGTAGTTCAGTGGTAGAATTCTCACCTCTCATGCAGGGGACCTGGGTTCAATTTCCAGCCCATGCACTTCCCAAACAAACAAACAAACAAGCAAAACAAGCAAATGAAAAACACAAACAAAAATTCAACAAATGCTGTGGCAATAAGGGGATATTCACATGGAAAAGAGTGTGTGCATGTGGCCCCTGCCACACAGCATACAAAAAAAGATCCCACTGCTCCCACAAGAATAGATCAGCATTAAAATAGGGCTTTCCCAAGGTACATAATCCTTTCAAATAAACTTAATGCCTCTTGTCAAATATCAGCCCCTTTCTCATATTTCTCCTCATTTTTACTGACCACTGTAATCCACATTTACCTATTTCAATAAATACTTACTAAGTCTAACATTTTATTTTTATGTCCCTCTTACTATTTGTTATATCTACTGATAAAGACCCAAATAGGAGGTGATTCCAAATACCTGCATTCCACAATTGCCACTAACCCTACAGTACATGAATAAAATGTTTTTGGTATAAAAACAGAATCACAATTTCTAGTGGCTATTGAATACATTTTGCAACTTTAGTTTCTTGGCAAATTTTTCTTCCATCCTCCAAAAATACTTAAGTCTTCTCCATGTCCTTTGATTTTCACTCATTCTCATATTTCCCATCATGTTCAACAGATAAAACCAATTCCTAATTAACAGATGGGTCATGTAGTTTTGAAAATTACCATTAGTACTTTAAAATCTCCAAACATTTATTGCATTCATAGGCAATTGCAACTTCTCTCTTATTAACTTGAAAATTTGTATTGCTTCTGGCTGAATCCATTGTCTCCAAATTAACTCTTCCTTTCCTATTTTGTTAGCAACCATATCATTGATTATAAATTCAGCCTTCTTTACCAGAAACCCCTCTTTCTCCTTACAATCCATATGATCATTTAAGCTCATTTGTCTCTTCCATATTAGAATCTTTACCTCCTCTTTACCTATTTATCCCTCAAGATGCTGCTCTCCTGTTTCTCCTTTAGCAAAATCTAAAGTGCTATTACTCTTTACTCACACCCCACTCACCCTTTGACTTTCAAAGATCACCAACAATTCCTGAAAGGTAAATCTTGCTAACTGAATAATCAATGACCTCCCCATAAACAAATCCTTACTTGGAACCAAAGAAGAATTCAACCATGTTCTTCATTTGAGAACTTTATTTTTCCTTGATTTATCTGATCTCTTAGTCTCTTAACTGTTTTCAAAAATACTCTAATCACTCCTTCCACTTCCCCTCTGCAAAGAACAACTCAAAAAACTATTAGAGGGGTACCTGGGTGGTTCAGTGGTAGAATGCTTACCTTCCACATGGGATACCCATGTTCAATTCCTTGATCATGCACATTCCCACACAAAAAGCCACTACTGGAACATCTGAAAACTAAATCCTATTCCCTCTTAACTCCTTCTTTTACACAGTATCCTGACATGCTCATATATTTATTCAATTGCTTTTTAATTTCTTCCATCTTTATCTCTGAATTGAAAGTGACAAAACACTTGTTGGATTTTTTGCTGACTTATCATGGCTACTTGCTTAATTACATGCACCCAAAATGGAATATATTTCAGAACATAGCCTCTCACTTGCAAAATAAACATTTTTAAAAATATTTATAGTTTCTCTTTTAGTCTCCATCTTAATTAATGGTTGCACCAGGAATCCAGAGATTGCTCCTTTACATGTCCTCTCATAATGACTCAAGACAATAAAACAGTGCCATGATGTCTACAGTGAACACATTTTTACCCTGTATTAGCTAACATTCTCTAGAGAAACAGAATCAGTAGGAGATAAATGTAAATATAAAATTTATAAAAGTGTATCACATAACCATGGGGATGTAGAGTCCAAGGTCTGTAGGGCAGGCCACCAGCTGGCAGCTCCAATGAAGTTTCTAAATGAACTCCCAGGAGAGGCTGGCTTGGCAACTGTGAGTATGTAAGGATCCAAGATTTGTAGGGCAGGCCAGAAGCAGCAGCTCCAATGAAGCTCCTCAAAGAACTCTCAGGAGAGGCTGGGTAGCTGAAGCAGGAAGAGTGATTGTCTCTTCTGAATCCTCCTTAAAAGCCTTCCAGTGACTAGATTAAGTGTCACTCATGGAAGGACACTCCCTTTAGCTGAAATGCAGTCAGCTGGGGATGCAGCCAATGTGATCATGATTTATGTCCATGAAATGTCCTCATTGCAACAAACAGGCCACCACTTGCCCAACCAGACAACTAGGGAACCACCACCTGACTAACCTGACACATGAATCTGACCATGACATACCCCAATCCACAAAATCATCTTCCCACCTCATACTCATTTTTTTGCATTCTTAGTTTAAATGTTAATTCCTCAGAGATCCTATCACTAATTCCCACTGATATTGGCCTTTACATTGCCTTCCACTTTGACTTAGTTAAAACTCTAAAATTCCTGTTTTTCTGTCTTCATATAAGTAAGTACAGTATGCTTCCCTCTTTGGTCTCCCTTTTTGGTCTAAGCACAGAAAAATTAACTCCTGAGTACTAAGATGAGAGAAGTTTTCATTAGAACATTATGTGTGCATTTTAAATTAGGAGAAATGTGCTCACCATAACATACATACCCTCTGAAGACCTAACTAAAATGTCTGTAGTGAAATGAAGCAATTGTATTCTGATTACAGATACATCTAGAAAATAAAAGAAGTCATGGTGAATATTATCTCCAGTACTCAACAGAACCAAAATAGATTGGAAAAGCCAGAGAAATCATGTCTTCATTGACAATACTGTCATTACATTCAAGATCTCACAGCTTATTCATCTAGAATAAGGCTGATTTGTTGGTAAACTCTTTTTAT
>PVIY010055362.1:0-13799 GCA_004026745.1 Myrmecophaga tridactyla | reverse complement strand
AGAAACAGGAAGAAAACACCAACTGTCAAATTAATCGCAATATGGAATGAAAAATTTTAAAAGAACCAAACAACTAAGTACCTCAAAACTCAGAACCATCTCTTCATGTTTAAAAGCACTTGGTTTCCTGTTTTCTCAACAGCCTTTTCAAAAATTTTCCTACTGTTTTCAGTACGATTGTTGTTTGTCTTACTGGTTTCTAGGCACCTTTATATAAAGAGGAAATTAGTCCGTTTGTGATATGAAATGATGTCCAACAACACACAAAAGGAAAGTAAACTAGAGCCAAGCTACGACTGTGCTCATCTCACTAGAAAAGATCCAAAGTCTCAGCCCACACTGTAAATGAGGGTGTGGGAAAACAGGCACACGGAAGCCTATTTGGTGGCACTTAAACTGGGGCATCGTGTATGCGGAACAACCTGGCACTATCTCCCAAAAGCACTGCTTTAGTTTCCTGGCTGCTACAACCAACACCACGCGATTGGTTGGCTTAAATAACGGGAATTTATTGGCTCACAGTGTTGAGGCTAGGGGAGCTCTACAATCAGGGCATCAGCAAGGCTCTGCTTTCTCTCCTGCGGCCGAGGTGTCCTGGAGCTGGCTGGGTGTTGAGAGGTTATCCTGGAGGCTATTCTTAAGCATTCTATAGATAGCCCTTTTTAGGTTATGGTGTACTGGAGTGGCTGGAGGGAAGTACCTGAAACTGTTGAACTGTGTACCAATAGCCTTGACTCTTGAAGACAACTGTGTAACTATATAGCTTTTACAATGAATAAAAAATATGGATAAAATATAAACAAATAGGGGCGTCAAAGGTTAAAATAAATCCGGTAGGTGGAAATACTATTAGTCAAGGAGAGGGAGGGGTAAGGGGTATGGTAGAGTGGGATAGTGGGGCTGGCAAAAAGACATGCATTTGCTCTGCAAATGCTAAAGGGGGTCGTATCAGCCAGGTAAACCCCGAACGTGGGCACACACACACTCACGTGTGCTTGTTTACAAAAAGCAGAGCATCTGAGTACTGCTCAAAAGAAACTGGCTGAAATCTGAGGGACCAGGACCTGGAGGTCAGGCTGTGAGAGCTTCCTGCTCACCATTTACCTGACAGGGCAGTGTATATAGATATGGTACTGATGAGAAAGAACGAAGACAGACACATTTAAAAATAAAGACAAAATAAAGTGAAACCAGAAAAACAAAGGAGGGCTGGGAACGAGGCCCTTCAGGAAGGAAGCCCAAGCAGCCGCCTTCCCTAGCGGGGCTTCATTAGTCCTCACGATTTCTCCTGGTGACTGGCTTTGGGCCTGTCAACCTGCTCCTTGCTGTCCCCGACTGCATGACCACAATGAAATCTGTTTACTTTGAATGAGAAAGTCGCCTTGAATAAAACAATAAATTGTTTTTTTTTCCCCTAAAGCAAATACTTTAGGGATACCCCCACAAAATACACAGTCACCCCGAAGTATAAAACTAAGATCAGGTGGCTGTTCTGACGCCTCTCCCAACCCGGATAGACACTGCAGCCTTGCTCCCACTGCCATGCAGTATGCACCCCATGCCTGGGACCTCCTCACGCCTGTGAGCAAAACACTCCTGGGTGTGTGCCGCCAGCCATCTGCCTAGGAGGCTGAGCCCAACTGTCACTTCTTCCCAGATGTATTTTGCTCTGACGCCTCCCAAAATTTAGGAGCCCAGGAGTAAGGCTGTAAAAGACGCCCCTTCTCCCACCCAAAGAAGCCAGAAGCCAGAAGCCAGAAAGGAAATGTGGCAACAAATGGGAGCGATTGTTCTGGGAGGGCTTCTGAGGTTCCCATCCCCCTCCAAAGTTGGAAAAAAGTTTCCTCCTAAAAGGCTTCCTCGGAGTCCCTCATTCCTGTATCACACGGGTGGCCAGCCCAGGTTCTTTGGGAGACCCTATCTCTAGACACAGAACAAGCTTCTCCTCTGTGCTAGGCATGCTGTAATGTTAATCTTGCCAACAACCCTGGAAGGTAAGTGCCCTGACTTTTTTTGGCTCAGAACAATTCAAACTATTGCCAGGCGAAGTTCCTGTGCCAAGGCCTCTCTAAAGGTCTTGGAACCCCAGGGCAGACTGGCAGGCTCGGCCTCTCGCATTCGGTTTCCAAAGGTGGGAGGGACAGAGGCGAGAGGCCACCCCCATCCTTTTCGCCCTGGGGCCCCTACAGAGGCAAGAGGCCCTCCCGGCCTCTACTACGGACAGCAGCTCAGAGCAGCGCCTGAGCGCCTTCGAGTCCCACTCCCGGCCCAGGAGGCGGCGAGTGGACGTGGGGCCGTCCCGACCTGGGCCTGCTCTTTGTCACGCCTGCCTGAGCCTCAGTTTCCCTCAGGCCCCACCCCAAAGAGCGCCGGCCCGGGATCACTCCAAGCAAGCGGCGGCGAGGAGGCAAAGGCCCCACCCGGGGGACTCAGGCCTCGGGCCAAGCGCCCCAAGGAGGCCCGCGCTGCCCGCGGCCCGGGCCGGGCGCCCGCCGCTCACCCACAGCGCCGCCACCGCTCTGACTCGGACTCCGGCTCCCACGCCGGCAACAGGGACCGCCATCGACTCCCCCACTTCCGGTTCCGGCCCCCTCCGGCGTCCTCGCATCAGCCTTCCGGGGCCCGCACGTGCGAGACCGCACAGGTTCCGCAGCGTGTGCGTTCCGGGAGCCAGGGCGGATTGGGGTCTTCCAGGCTGTGGTTGCAGGATGTCCCCAAACCCACCTCCCGGTTTCCCCCAACCCTCTACCCACGTTCCTCCCCGCCGTGATCCGCAAGGGAGTCCCTAAATCCGCCACCCTGACCCCTCTGCTGAAATCTGTGGGGGGCGGGGGGAGGGTCCCCAGACCCTTCCCTGCACCTATCAACCAGTTTAATGGCAGTATCACAATCAGCATTACAGTGGGTGTGGAATAACCAGGAAAAGCGCATACTGTTAATGATTAAAACAATTTGAAACTATAGGCGCCTTAACCAGGACCATTCCAGCCAATCCTAAAGAACGCCTAGGGCAATATATAAGATTCCACAAGGGTTCCATGCACTAGGGTAACTTTCCAGAAACCTACATCCTCCAGATGGGTCCCTGGTCCAGATAAGTCCTGAAACCTAGAGGGCCCAGCCTCTCCAGAACATCAGCTACTTCCATCCCCTACCCCATATTACTGACAGCCCCTTCCAACATGAAAAAGTTAGAATGGCCATAGCCCAAATACCCCTAAAGAGTGAGAGAAAGATCAAAGGTGATGGTGGAGTTATACAGAGAAGGCAGGGTTTAACAAATGAGTATGAGTGCTGAATCATTATACTGATATTTCTTTTAGTCTCGAGTGCCTTAGAGGAGCTAGAAGGAAAACCTAAAGTTGTAAAATTGCAACCCATACCAAACTCTGAAATCTGTTCTACAATTAGTTGTGATGCTGTGCTTTGATGTTTATTGCTTTTTTTTGTATATATGTTATTTTTCACACACAAAAAGAAAAAAATCGATTGTGATCATAAAAAAATATTTAGGTCTCCTCCCCTCCTATATTCTGGAGTAGCTAGAAAGAGAAAACTGAGATGATGGCATGGTAGCTCATGATAAACTCTGGGATCTGTCCTGAAACTATTTGTTGAAGAGTGCTTTGAAAACTATTGCTTTTGTCTTTCTTTGCTCTGTATATGTGTTATACTATACAATAAAAAAAAAGTTAAAAAAAAACACTACAAACTGCAGTTGTGTGTACATCAGGCTTCTTTCAGTACTGCAAACATTTGGTGCACGAAAGAATGAACTATGCAAAATGTATCTGGAAGAAGGATTGAAAAAAATAAAGGAACTTTTATGTTTTTAGAGCTTTAGAATTTTGGAAAGCTGGAAAGTTTTTTCATAATATCGTTTTAATATCTTTTAAACAAGGACACACATTTTCTTTGCTTCCTGTAGACACTTCTCCCAACCTGCCATTACTGGAATACCAACCATGAGAGATACTCTAGAAAAAGAAAACCTCTGGGGTCAAATTAAGATTGGGAAATAGCACAAATTATGACTCTCAGGGAACTCAGGGAGTCTCAAAACAGAGCTCCTGACTTCTGTATTCAAGTCTACTACTTCTTGGCAGGTTCCTTAACCCTGAGATGGCAACTCTACCCTGCTCACGACAAATGACCTGGAGGCATCTGGACTCTTCTCTTTCTCTCCCACTCTTTATCCTAACGCAAATCCTGCCAGGACTGTCCTCAAAATATATTCAAGATTCAATTACTTCCCTCTGCCTGCCCCGCACCCCCCATCCAGACATCACTGTCTCACCCTGGTCTCCTGGTCCCCACCTGCCTCCTCTACTCTGTTCTCTCAAGGGCCCCAGAAAATAGAGGCACAGTCACCTGGCAGGGGCTAAGGTTCGATCTGGGGGGGGGGGTGCAAACGAAGGACAGAGAGGTGGGGAGAACCAGAGCTCCTCTGCTCATTCAACCCATCTCAGGCGCCCATTCTGCTGAGCTGGAGTGAGGACCTGAGGCCTGGTCCCAGCAGGCAGAGCTGAGATGTCAGCCTTGGAGGCCCGGGGGACTCGGGGCTGCTCTTGGTCACACTGGAGAAACTGCACAGCTGTCTTGTGCTCTCTGCCGTCCCTATAGGTCTCCCAGGGGGCTGCCAGCCAGGCCACTCCCATCCCGTGAGCTCTCAGGTTGACAAATCATCTAGACTTGGCTCCACTCTCTAGGGTTATGGGAGGTCCTTTCCAAAAGTGCATCCTCCAGTGATGGAGAGTAATGGCCTAGGGTCAACTCCGCTGAAAGGGCTTGTCCCTCTCCTCACACTAGGGAGAACTGGGCTCCCCTAAGGAGGAGGGGCAGATTTGTAGGCAGAGTCCCTTCCCCAAGGGGTGAGGAGAGGCCGTAAGTGAAAATTGGAGCTTCCAGAGCAGAGCCATGGAGTGTCTCCACCACAGCCTGGCCTCTTCACCTTGTCCTCACGTTGCTCACACGCTACACAGGGGACTGCTTAGGGCGAGTGGGGTCTCCTTCGTCTCTCTTCTCTCCAGTTGAGCACAGGTTGCCCATGATCTGGAAATCAATGCTCATAATAGTTAGCAAGCATCCACTGCTTACTTTCTTCTAGACTTGGCTATATTCACGCACCAAATCCTCATTATGACCCTGGGAATTAGATTTTATTATCTTTATTATCCTTCCATAATGTGCTACCCAAATATAAATTTTGCACCCAATAAGAATTTCTCCCTTTGGTCTCATACAGAAGTTGAAGTTTGAAAATTATGGGCCATATCATCCTTTACCCAGTATTCTGGTTTACCTTAGTCTTGTCCAGATCAGCTTCATTCACACCTCTAGATGAGTCTGATCACCTTTGCACCTTTTTAAACAGTCGCTGAATGTGGTGGCTGATGATTTTGAGCATCTTTTCATGTGCCTATTGGCCATTTCCATACCTTATAAGGAGAAATGTCCATTCAAGACCTTGGCTCATTTTTTTTTTTTGTTCCCCCTATTGTTTATTTTTATTCCATATGTTCTACACATCTGTTGACAAGGTAGATAAAAGGAGCATCAGACACAAGGTTTTCACAATCACACAGTCACACTGTGAAAGCTATATCATTATACAATCATCATCAAGAAACATGGCTACTGGAACACAGCTCTACATTTTCAGGCAGTTCCCTCCAGCCTCTCCATTACATCTTGACTAACAAGGTGATAGCTATTTAATGCATAAGAATAATCTCCAAGATAACCTCTCAACTGTGTTTGAAATCTCTCAGCTATTAACACTTTATTTTGTCTCATTTTACTCTTCCCCCTTTTGGTCGAGAAGGTTTTCTCAATCCCTTGATGCTGAGTCTCAGCTCATTCTAGGATTTCTGTCCCACGTGGCCAGGGAGGTCCACACCCCTGGGAGTCATGTCCCATGTAGACGGGGAGGGTGGTGAGTTTGCTTGTTGTGTTGCCTTGGCTCATTTTTAAATTGTTTGTCTTTAGTGGTTGAATTATATTTCAACATATACTAGATATTAAGCCCTTTTCAGATATAAGGTTTCCAAATATTTCCTCCCATTCTGTAGGTTCTTTTTGCTTTTTCAATAATGTCCCTTCCTGGAGGTTATCTTACACATTATATAGACATCTCCTTTTTAGTTTATTTAGTTTAGTTTATGGTGTACTGGATTGGCTGGAGGGGAGTACCTGAACTGTTGAGCTGTGTTCCAATAGCCTTGACTCTTGAAGATGATTATATAATGATATAGCTTTTGCAATATGATTGTGTGATCGTGAAAACCTTGTGTCTGATGCCCCTTTTATCCACAATATGGACAGATAAGTAAAAAATATGGATTAAGAATAAATACATAATAGTGGGAACAAATGTCAGAATAAATTGAGTATGTTGAAATACTAGTGAACAATGAAAGGAAGTGGTAAGGGGTATAGAAAAAAAATAGGGGGGAGGTTGAACTCTATTGAGTAGATAGAAATACTAGTGGTCAATGAGAGGGAAGGGTAAAAAGTATGGTATGTGTGAGTTTCTTCTTTCTTCTTTTTATTTCTTTTTCTAGAATGATGTAAATGTTATAAAAAATGATCATGGTGATGAATATACAACTATGTGATAATATTGTGAGCCATTGACTGTGCACCATACACGGAATGTTTGTATGTTAAGAATGTTCACGTTTGTATGTTGTTTTGGTTTGATAATATAAAATAAATTAAATTTAAAAATATGAATAAAAATAAATAATAGGGGGAACAAAGTTTAAAATAAATTGAGTAGATTGAAATACTAGTAGTCAATGAAAGGGAGACGTAAGGGGTGTGGGATGTATGAGTTTATTTTTTTTCTTTTTATTTCTTTCTCTGGAGTGATGCAAATATTCTAAAAATGATCATGGTGATGGATACACAACTATGTGATAATATAGTGACCCACTGATTGTAACCATGTCAAGAATGTTCGTATGTCAAGAATGTTCGTATGTCAAGAATGATTGTATGTCAGGAATGTTGGTATGTTGGTCCGTTGTGTATAATAAAAATATTTTTTAAATGTCCTTTCATAGGCAAAAGTTTTTAATTTTGATGAAGTCCCATTAATCTATTTTTTCTTTTGTTGCTTGTGCTCTTGGTATAAAGTTGACAAATCCACTGCCATGTTCAAGGCATCGTAACTTTTCTCCTGTCATCGTCTAGAAATGTTATGGGTTTAGCTACTATATTTACATCACTGATCCATTTTGAGATGATGTTTATGACCTGATGTAAGAGAACAACTTCATTCTTTTGCTTGTGGAAATCCAGTTTTGCCAGCACCGTTTGTTGAAGAAACTATTCTTTCCCCACTGAATTGTCTCAGTGCCCTTGTCAAAAATCAATTCATCACATCTGTGAAGGTTTGTTTCTGGGTTCTCACTTCTACTCAATTGGTCTTAATGTCCATGTTACGCTTGTACCACACTTGTTTGATTAGCAGACCTTTGTAGTAAGTTTTGAAATTGGGAGGAACTCCAACTTTTGTTCTTCGATTGTTTTGGCTATTTGGAACCCCTTGTCATTCAATATGAATTTGAAGATCAGTCTTTCCATTTCTGTGAAGAAGGCTGCTGCACTTTTGATGGGAACTATGTTGAATCTGTGGGTTGCTTTGGGTAGTACTGTCATCTTAACATATTAAGTTTTCCAATCCATGAACATGGGATATCTTTATATCTGTTTAAGTTTTCTTTACATTTTTTGCAATGTTTTTAAATTTTCAGTGTAGAAGTCTTTCTCCTCCTTATTTAAATGTATTTCTGGGTATATTATTTGTGCTGGTTTAAAAGGATGTATGCCCCCTAGAAAAGCCATGTTTTAAATCAAAATCCCATTTCACAAAGGTAGAATAATCCCTATTCAATACTGTATGTTTGAAAATGTAATCAGATCATCTCCCTGGATGATGTGATTTAGTCAAGAGTGGTTGTTAAATTGGATTAGGTGATGACATGTCTCCACCCATTGGGTGGGTCTTGATTGGTTTATTGAAGTCCTATAAAAGAGGAAACATTTTGGAGAAAGTGGGAGATTCAGAGAGAGCAGAGCGGAACGACGTAGCCACAAGAAGCAGAGTCCACCAGCCAGCGACCTTTGGAGATGAAGAAGGAAAATTCTTCCTGGGGAGCTTCATGAAACAGGAAGCCAGGAGAAGAAGCTAGCAGATGATGCTGTGTTTGCCATGTGCCCTTCCAGCTGAGAGAGAAACTCTGATTGTGTTCACCATGTGCCCTTCCACTTGAGAGAGAAACCCTGAACTTCATCAGCCTTCTCGAACCAAGGTATCTTTCCCTGGATGCCTTAGATTGGACATTTCTATAGACTTGTTGTAACTGGGATATTTTCTCGGCCTTAGAACTGTAAACTAGCATTTGATTAAATTTCCCTTTTTAAAAGCCATTCCGTTTCTGGTATATTGCATTCCGGCAGCTAGCAAACTAGAACATTGTTCTTTTAGATACTGTTGTAATTGGAAATGTTTTCTTGATTGGGGATCTTACATATATAGGATCATGTCATCTGTGAATGAAGATACATTTACTTCCCCCATTCCTATTTGGGTGACTTTTATTACTTATTGTTGTCTAATTTATGACAATTACAAGCCTCCAACTAGGCCCACCTCAGGGCCTTTGCAGCAAAGACTGCCCCCTTTCAGTTCTCTTCAAAGTTGCCTCTGCCTAGACAGGCCTTGCCTGAAACTTTATCCCCCAAAAAGTGGTGCCTGTGCATCACAAGTGGGCTCCGTTCTCTTAGCCACAGCCCCCACCCCAGCCTGAAATCATGCCTCTTGTTTGCCGAGTGTGTTTGTTTACACTGGAGGGCAGGAACTTGGTCTTATTTTTGCTCCATTCCAGCATTTGTAACAGTAGCCGTTGAATCAATGGATAACGTGAAAACAACCACAGGCGGAAGATGGAAGATGGAAGATGGAAGATGGAAGAACCATCTTTTGGAAGATGACTGCCTGGTCACCGAGCTGGCTCTCCCTGTGCGAAGCTGGGACCTGGAGGACACGGTGGGTGAGCCAGCACTGCCGCTGTAGTGTCCTACGCAGAGGACTTCTCCCCACCCCGTTCAGGACTCACGGATGGAACCACTGGGCATGAATACAACCCACGCTCAGGGCAGCCAGGCAGAGTGGGACCTGCCCCAGCCCTGCTCAGAGCCCAGAGAGCAAGGCTGCCCTCCCCAGCTTCGGTTCTGGAGGTCGTGTGTGGCTCAGAAGGAGGCCATGGGGCTCCTTTGCCCGTTCATTTCAGTAGATCTTGTGTCCTGCTCACTCATTCTGGCTTTCTCGGCCTCCTCCTGGCATGTCCGTCTGTACCACCCTCCTGGGGCTGGGGCCCAGCCCCTGGCGAACCTCCAACCTCAGGTTGTGGCCAGCCTCACTCACTCCTCTCTGGCTAAGCTTGGGCCCAAAGCACAGCTGCTGCCCTTGCGGTTCTTTGCCAGGATGCTTTGCTCCTGGTTTTCTTTCATGCCATTCAGGCCTTGGCTCAACTATCCTATCGGGAGGAACCTTCTCTGACCCGCATTAAGCAGTCACTGCTTGTGTTCTGGCCTTGCTAGCTGCTCTTGCCTGCGTCTCAGGCCCCTTTGTGCCTAGCTCTTGAGGACTGAGCCTGGCACCCAGCGGCAATCAGCTGCCTAGATGTGCCTCCGACACATCTCCCAACAACTGCTGAGCTGCTCTGGGCCCTGGCTAAGGCCCAATTTCCTTCTGCCTATACCCGAAAGACAAATAATAATAAATGATTTTTGATTTGCAATTGTTAGGTCATGCATTCCCGGAAAGGGGGTGATATGGGAAGCTGGAGATGGTGCTCTGTGAAAACAGGGCATGGAATATGGGGATGTTGCTCCAAAACCAATATCCCACTTTTGTCTTTATCATCAAGACCACCATGAACCTCCTAAGGCCATTGTCCCCAAACCCTACGTCAACTCTTACTGACTCTGCCTCCAAAAGGCGAAAGGCAAACTTGGCAAACTCACCAAAAACATGCTGAAGAAATTCAGGCAAAGTTTTTTTTCAGGAAGAAACAGAGCCGCCAGGACAGTGTTTCAAGAGAGGGAGAAACAGCTGCCCCGAGGTGGCAGAGGATAGAGTTTTTATGGTTTAGGGGTAGGGAGTTGGGGGTAGGGGTTAGGCAGGTTTTCATTGGTGGGTTTTTCAGAGTTGGCAGCCTTCCATAGGTGAAGTTTAAAATTTAAACACTGCCTTAGTTATGCAGGGTTGTAACTGTCGGAGGGTGGAGGTGGAGTAAGGGGAGTTTACTACACAAATGTTCTGCTGGAGGGTGGAGGTTGAGTAAGGGGAGTTTTATCTCAAGAAGGCAATTGCTGGAGGGTGGAGGAGAAGCTGGCTGGCCTGGATTGGGCCTGGAGGGGCTTTTGGAAATATTTGCCGGGGTAGGTTACATCTTGGGGCGAAGGGGTTCTGTCCTCCACACCTAACAAAAGGCGTGTAGGTTCTGGTCACTTCTCATCACTTCCACTCTGACCAAGCAGCCCTGCCACCTCCAGCCACTGGAAGCTGCCTTTCAGCTGGTTTCCCAGCTGCTCCCCTGCAACCTCTTAAGGTCTAAAAGTCATTTGGTGTCATTTCTGTCAGAGGTTTCACTCTCACTCCAAATACAGTGTGCCCCAGTGAGATTTTACAATCAGTTCAAAGGGTAATCCAAAATAAGATCAGGGATATTGAAATGAATGTGCAAAAGGAGGGAAAACTGGCTTCCAGTGGGGTTGGGAACTCAACTGATGCCGAAAGAATTTATATGTCTATAGATAGACAAAAAGTATTTTGAATGATTCTCAGTTATCTACAGTTTACAGAGGTATAAAAGAGCTCATCCTAGTTGTAAATGAACAGCCAGGATGGGGTAAACTGGAAGAGTGCGAACCAAGCCTAGTTTTCCACAGGAGCACATTTTTTCAGGTCTCAGAAAAAGAACTTGACATATAAAATGGACTCTGTGACCTGGGGGCCTCTCCAGCTTCTTTCAGCTTCTGTGACAGGACCTGATGTGACAAGATAGACGAGCACAAACGTTCCAGCGCCCCAGCCACCAGAAGCGAATGAAGCAAGACCAGATAACCAGAGGCATGAGGTCCTGTCCTGTCCTGCCTGATAACCCCTGGCAGAGCCCGCCACCGCATGTCACACCCTCCACTCCCACTCCAGAAAGAGAGCCAGAGCCATTTTCTTTCCTTTTGCTGACAGGTTTCACTGGCTCCCATCTGCCTTCTCCAACCTGCTTTCTCCCTGCCCTCTTTCCTCAATAAATCGGTAAAGCTGTCCTGCATGGATTCCTTAACAATCCCAAGCCTAATGATTTTTTCCTCCTATACTAGCACAGAGCCTGTCATTCAGACAGTTCATTTATCCCATTTATCAAATTATATTCCAGTTTGATTCTACAAGGCAAACTAAAACTGAGAAGATCGTTTTTTTTTAAGAAATCCCCAAACACAAACTGACTATAGACCATTTGACATATTGTCTAATCTCATTTATAAATATTGCCGGAACCACATAACATACAATGGTAGCAAAGCACATGAAAATAATAAGACTATGACCAAGTAAATACTAGAAAAATCAAGGAAACTCCAATATAAGTAAATTAAAATTCACCATATTAATAAGACCAGAGGGGGGGAAAAATAAGTGTCTTCATTAAGGAGAAAAAAAAATGTAAAAGAAAACTATCTTTAATAATCTGAAATTTGGATAAAGTTTTCTTAAAACAATTCATTGTAGGATTATTTATAGTTTAGTCAACTTGAAAATAACTCTCCAAAAAGAGAAGTATTAAATGAACATCCATATGATGGACTATTAGTACTTAAAGTAGTTATAAATAAATTTTAAATAAAGTGGGTAATCTCAATGGGCTATTAAATTTTTAAGCATAAAAATATTTACTATGTTGCATATTAAAATGTTAAGATATAAACCTTCCAAATAAGCCTTAAAGAAAAAACAGTCTATGAAGAGAGGCTTTTTTCTCTCGTCTCCTCCTCCCTCTGCCTTCTCCCCTCCCCCTCCCCCTCCCCAGTCCCCTCCCCCTTTTTCCTTCCCTCCTCACAGAAGTCTGTAAGTATATTTCTTTCACCTGGCGCCTTTATATTTCCTTTTGGCCTTAGGGTCTGGGAGGATTGTAGGAAGCACATATTGTCAGGGCAAATGCAGACTGAAAAAAAAATAACAATAAAGGGCTTAATTCTTCCTGGAGCAGAAGGGAAGAGACTTCGTCCCCCGCCCCCCACTTTTCTTTGCATTTATTTTAGAAAGCCAGTAATTGTAAGCTCTTTTTCATGTATGTAAATATGTGTAACAGGTTGCATAAGACTCTTGCATTCAATTTCATCATGCAAGGTCTCCTCAAGGAAGGAATTCCTTTGTAATGTAATCAAGGAATTTCCTGGAAAGATATGAACTCCCAGGGGGGTTCTGGCTCCAAATGGCACACCCATCTGCACACTATCTTGACAGTGTGTGTGGAGCTGGCTTATCTGCTCATCTACGTAAAAAGGGTGAGTGCTCCTCCTATCTTTGCACTCGCTTTGCAAACTGCGGTATCGAGTTAGTTTTTTTCTTTCGAAAACTCTTTAAGGAACATGTAAATAAGCTGGTTCACATTGTCTTTAAAAAGGTTAAGTAACACTGTAAGATGGATTGGGACAATAGTTTAGGGCCTTTTAGGTTTATGAAAATATTCCCAGAAGAAGAGACAATGTGAAACTCAGAAGGCTGAGTAAGAACTAGCTCCAAGAAGAGAGCGTGGTAGTAAAACATTGTCATTATTATTATTACTACTCAGGTGTACACCTAATCATGTTTAAAAGTGGGTTAATTTGTGTTCTATATATGTTCCCACAATTTAAAAAATGGTACCATATCCTGATTCATTGCATGTAGGGTAATTTTGAATTATGTCCTTCATTTTGACTCTTTTGATCTCCTGGTGGTTCCAGACAAAGGGTGCAGATTCTTTAGCCCAACATGCTCAATTACCAATTCCTGAGACATCGGGGTTTCAAAGAGAGAAAGAGTTTATTACTAGGTGCTTAGTAGGAGAGCAAATGGGCCTAATGGTCCAAATCTGTCTCCCAGAGTTTAGGAGGTTCAAGGTTTTTAAGGATTTTAGCAAGTGGAGAATGAGGTCATTTGGGGTAATAAATTCAAAGCAGAAAAGGAGACAGTGTTATTATCATTTCAATAGGAGAACATAAGCTGAAAGGAAGGGAGGCAGAGCTGTCACTTCAGTCCTAAAGGGGTGAGCCAAAAGGAAGGGAGACAAGTTATCTTTCAATAGCAAATTCTAGCCGATATGATCTACAAATGTCCTGGGCTGAGGCGAGTCAATGGCTGACTTTATTAGCATCAGGGCCTTTGTCCTACAAGAAAATGACCAGACAAAGGGCATGACAGCTCTTATAGTCACACAGGCACAAGCTCAGGGCTTTTACAATCATTTCAGACATCAGGGCAGTCCAATTATAGTTTAGGGCTTTCAGGTATCCCCCTCTGTCTTCTCCAGTATCCCAGAAAGCAAAAAAGGGAATATGATTCAGTAATCAAAATCATCCCTTAAACTCTAACTTCTTGGTTACCCTGGCACAGTACAGGTTAGCAGTGTCAGGAGCCAGCTGTCCTGCACTGGACAAGGGGATATTTAATCTTCTCTTCTTTGTGTACTTTAATCAACTTTAAGAACCAAGTTTCTTTTCTTTTCTTTTTTTTTTTTTTTTTT
>PVIY010055361.1:0-13770 GCA_004026745.1 Myrmecophaga tridactyla | reverse complement strand
GAACAAGGAAGGAGAAGAGTAGTTGGTGAGGCTGGGGAGGCTGACCTGGTCAGATCTTACAGGACCTCAGAGGGCAAGCCAAGGAGATCAGATTTTATTCTAAGTGCAGTGGAAAGCCATTGGAGGATCTTAAGCAGGAAAGTATTTTGTGGGTTGTTTTTTGTTTTGTCTTATTATTTTTTTTAATACTATCAAAATTACAGGGAGTTACAGAAATAATACAAACCTCATACAGAGACTCCAACACTCCCATTTCCCCTCCAATAGTAAGATCCACCAATTTTAACAGACTGCCACATTTGCCTGCATCATTCTATCTATCCATCTATTCATCCATCTGCTCATCTGTCTATCAATTCATTTTCTCAACACTTAATACCGGCATGTACATTTCCTAAGAACAGGGATATTCACTTATTAACCACCTTAAGTACAGTTATCAAGCTTAAGAAATTTAAATTGAAAAAAGTGCTCCAATTTTTTCCTATGTCCCAAATAATATCCCTTTAAACTTTTCTATACCCTTGCTAAATCCCATCTGGGACAATATATTGCATTTAATTGTCATTGTCTCTTTAGTTGCTCTTTGTTTTCTTTTCTTTAGTTTAGGAACATACATATAACATAAACTTTCCCATCTCAACTACTCCCAAGCATGCCATTCAATGGGATTAATCACATTCCAATATTGCAGTATGCACCCTCACCACCAGCCATACTAAAACTTTCTCAGCTCCCCAAACAGAAACCTCATACCCAGTAGTCACTAACTCCCCATTCCTGCTGCCCCCATACCCCTGGCAGCCTGTACTCTAATTTCTGCCTCTATAGGTTTGCATATACCCTGATATTTTCTTTGTAGTTATTATGAGGGTTAAATTTAACATTCTAAATCTATAACATCTCATTTGCTTGGATAACAGCTTAACTTCAATAGTATAACATGAACTGCATCCTTATATTCCTCCATTCCCCCACCTTTATTTAGTTCTTGTCACAAGTTATATGTTTATATATTATGAGTCCCAAGCAGCTGATTTATCCTTACATTTTATGCATTTACCTTTTAGATCCTATAGGAAGTAAAAAGTAGAGTTACAAACCCAAAATACAATAGTACTGGCATTTATATTATTTACCCATATCATCACCCTCACTAGACATCTTTATTTCTTCATGTGGCTTCAATCAGTTGGCTAGCATCCTTTTCTTCCAACCTACAGAACTCTAGCATCTCTTGTAAAGCCTGATTGATGGTGACAAACTCCCTCAGTTTTTGTTTATCTGGGAATGTTTTAATCTCTCCCTCATTTTTAAAGACAGTTTTGCTGGATATAGAATTCTTGATTGGCAGTTGTTTTTTTTCCAGCACTTTAAATATGTCAAACCACTGCCTTCTTATTTCCATTGTTTTTAATAAGAAATTGGCACTTAATTTATTGAAGTTCTTTTGCATGTGCACATTGCTTCTCTCTTGTGGCTTTCAGATTTCTCTCTTTACTCTGACATCCAAAGCCTGACTATAGCAGTGGTGTTGGTATATTCAGATTTTCCTTGTTTGAAATTTGTCGAACATCTGGGATGTATATATTCATGTTATGTTAATTTGGGAATTTTCAGCCATTCTTTAAAGATTCTCTTTGTTCCTTTATCTCTTTCTTTTCTGGGATTCCCATAACGGGTATATTGGTATGGTTGGTGGTGTCCCATAGGTTCCTCAGGCTCAGTTTACTTTTTGGCTCTTGTTCTTCTTTCTACTACTCAGACTGAATGATTTCAGTTGTCTTGTCTTCAAATTTTTCTAATTCTTTCTTCTCCCCACTCCAATTTGAACTATTCTGGGGAATTTTTGTGACAGTGGTTTAAGCTCTGTTAGATTCCTTTTCATAATTTCCATCTCTATTGATATTTTCTCTGTGTTTCTGCATCGTTTTCCTGATTTGCTTTAGTTATTTGTCCACGTTTTTCTTTATCTCCCTGAGCATGTTAAGGAACAATTTTTGAAGGTCTTTGTCTGGCATGTCCCAGGTCTGGTCCTTCTCACTCATGTTTCTAATGCCTTAAACTTCTCCTTTGTCTGGGCCATCATTTCTGTTTATGTGTTTTGAAACCGGGACATTTGGGCATTTTAATGTTTAATCAGTGGAATTTAGACTATGAGGCATCTGTTCCTTAAGCTTGTGTCTAGCTAGTGTTGTGACAGAGCATTCCTTGAATGCCAAGAACTCACAGGAAAGGGGGAAGAGGAGGAGGAAGAGAAAAAGAAAACACCTTTCCCAGTTTTTACAAATTGCACTGTGCCAGTGCTCTTTCATATCCATACACTGGGTTTAGAGAATAGCTCCAGGCCAAAGCATAGGGCCTCTCTGATCCTTTCTGCACATGCATCTTGATTTGGGTATGCTTATGTGGACCTAGGAATCCCCCTGTTTACATGATTACATATGCCCCCTCTTCCCTAGGAAACAGTTTTCCTGGCAGTCCCTGGCACTGCACTGTGAATCCTATAGCCAGCAAACCCTTGCCCCAGGTAGCACAACTTGACTGAACTCCCACAGAATTTTGTAGTAGAGCTCAGTGAATTGCCTTCTACATGCAGAGCAAATTCTGGGATTGTGAGTCCCTCGGGCCATCACCAGAAAGAGTGGATGAGACATACATGCTCCTAGTGTATGTGTGAAGGTTACTTCTGTTCCCTTTGGAATCATGGTAGAAAAGGGGTGAGCCAGGGTGCTATGAGGGTCTTCCAATTTAAAGTGTCTTTTTCTTGATTTCTCACTTGCCCCGTTACTTTAGTCCTTTCATTGTTTCCTGGAGTTTTGAGAAAGATGTTTCTGCCAGTCCTTCCTAGTTATTCAAAGTTTCTGTGGGTGTTGGAGCCCTGAACAGCCTCATTCTGCCATCTTGATCCTACTTTGTGTTTTAAAAGATGTCAGGCTACTATGGGAGAATGACTAGGAAGACTGTAAGGAGACAAGATAGACCAGTTAGGAGGTTGTTATATTTGCTCAGGACTTAGAATAGATTGGCAGCAGTGAATAAAAGTAGGTGGCATCAGCATAAATTTTGGACCATGGTAGTATTTACTGATGTATCAGCTACAGTGGAGAAGAAACCAGTCTACTAGAAACTATGGAGATGGAGATGCCATTTACTGAGATGGGGAATACTGGGGAAGGGCAGGGCTGGGGCCAGAAGTAGAATAAATAATTTTACTCAGATACATTGTTTATAATGTCTCTTAGAAATCCAAATGGAGATATCAAATATGTAATCGGATATATGATTTTGAAAGACATAAAAATTTGGGCCTCATTCATGTATTTCTCCCCAAATAACACTTGACCTCTTCATCATGTACTCACTCATTGTCTGGGCACACAAACACATACTCAAAACTGAAGACATTACTTAATACCCATATATTAGGAAGAAACTAGGTTGAAAAATGCTCTGCAAAGAGATCTTATCCACCCTATTGCTCAGACTCATATTTAATTCCTCTTTTCATTTAGGAGGGCCTATTCCTCCATTAGTAAGTCTCAGTGGCTCTATATCCAAAATGTATTCCAAATCTGACCATTGCTACCGCACTAGTCCAAGCCATCATTGTCTCTTATCTATACTCTTGTAACAGCCTCCTACATAGTCTTCCAGGTTCTATGCTTACCCACCTAAAGCCCATCCTCCACAAAGCAGCCAGAATCAGTCTTCAAAATCTTAAGTTTGACAATACCACTCTCTGCTAAAAACTTTCCAATGTTTACACCAAAAGAGCATAGACTCCAAATTGTTTAGCAAAGGCTTGGCAAAAACTGAGCCTCTGTCTACGTGTCTGACCTTACCTTTTCCCTGTTTTGTTTTTTTGTATTATCTATCAGTAGCTGAAATCATACTCTACTTGTTTGTATGTCTGTTGTCTACTTCAACTATGATATAAACTCTTTGTTTACCAACATATTCCAGTGGCTGGAATTGTGCCAGACATTAAGCATTTCATGGATGAATGAGTGAATGAATGAGAGGAATAAGAAAACGCTTCTTAAAGATATAAAGGTGGAGAAAATTTTATAACAGATGGAAGTTTGAATATTGAGGAAATTATTTTTTAAAAAAAGATAGACATAAGAAAATTGAATTCGATACCCAGGGAACAAAACTATTTTCTTGCCCATTTTCTTTCTTGTGTTTTTTTCACCCTTCCCATTCTCTTCAATCAATGGGCTATATCCCAGAATCTAGTATTGCCTAAAACATTCAAAGCTCTCCTGACCTCCAAGAGTTTCCTTGTAAGAGTTGAAAACCTGTTCTTAGAAGTCTAAAGAATACAGCAAACTTCCCTAGATTTTTTTTCAGTAGTAGCCTACCATGTCTAGTAATTTTGTCTACTGAAAAGTCATCCTGAGAATTTGTCCTTGCTCTGTTGTAGGAATTTCTTGCCCTTGGTTAAACCAGTTGATTTTCTTTCTTTGAAGACGTATGGAGTTAAAAGTTCAGAAGGAATCAACACATCAGTGAGAGAGCTCTTACTGAGAAATACTGAGAAACTAAAGGTGAAAGAAGCTGTAAACCATGAGCATAAACTGTTGGAAGTTTAGATATTGAAGAAAAAGTGGGAAAAAAGTTAAATTGTATTCCAAGAAAAATCACCATATTGACTTAGATATTTTCCTCCTTGTGTGAATCACTGCTTGTCCTAGCCCTCTCCCATCCCCCCAGCCTACCTCCGAAAAGATGGAGGAGCTACTGGTAAAGACCTCTTCCCTCCTGTTGATAGCTCACAGAGTTTCCTTTGCCTTCACTTGCTGCATTCTATTAAAATATCGATACCTTCTATTCTCCTTAGAAGGTTTTTAACGTCCTGAATATAAAGGCTGTCTTATATCTGGATTCTGCTCCCTTCTCCATTATAGACTTCAGTGACTTATACAGTCACACTGGAGTATTTTGGGTGTGCATTTGAGTTCCCAAGAAGGCGGTGATTTACTCCTTTAGAAGTTATGGGAAATTAAAAGAAAGGCAATGTTTTTTCTCAGAATGTGTCACGAAGAATTTAGTTCTTTGAAGAATTTAGTTGTTGGAAAAGGATTTGAAAAGCAACCTTTGCTTTTTGGGCCGGAGGGAATTATGCAATCCTACAAAGCCAGCAGAGAGAACATACATTCGGCTTATCATTCCTCTGCCATACAAACTGCCTTAACTCTGTGTCAGATGAGACATTTCTTTCTTTTTTCCTTCCTTCCTTCGTTCCTTCGTTCATTTGTTCATTCCTTCCTTCCTTCCTTTCCTTCACAAAGCAACAAGTCAGAAAATCAAAAGGAAGTCATCTAAACTATATGTTTATATATAGGGTCCTTGGTGTTCAGAAATGTTGCTTCTGATGAGTGTTTTCAGTGTTTACAGTTTTGATAGAAATAATCAATGCTAGAGAGTCCTCTTTGGGTCACCAGAATTAACTATCTGCTGCTGTGTGTTCAGTGTCCTACCATATACGTTGAAGGTATATTTTGCTGGACCATTGAAGCATTTCTTCTGTTTCCCCTGCTGACAAGGGTATTCTGTGACCCATTTTCCAAATGTTTAACACAGCAAAATTCTCCACTGAGGGATGTGTTGGGGGTGTGTGTGTGTGCAGAATATCAGTGTGAGGAGACTCCTACATTTCACAAGTTATTGTTGAGAATCATGTCTTGATCCATGGTATTTATGTAACGTTTGTGGCCTCTGCTGATGAAATTGCCTTTGAAACAGTTTGATATTGACTCTGTGAGAGGTTATGTCTCACATATATAAACTTTAGATTTGAATTGGCCCCAAGCTGAGTTTCTGTCCTGCCTTTTTGGAATCTTTCATGTGTCCTTGGCTCAGCTTAGTGTCATAGAAACAGCATTAAACAGTGAGGAGCCTCGCTGCAGGCAAGTCGGGAAGCAGCTGGAAGCTCAAGAAAGTCTGAATGTCTCTAGGTCTCAGTTTCTTTCTCTTGAGCTAAAACTAGATCACTAAATATTTTAACTCTAGAGATCTTTTTCCCCCACACCTCCTCATTCATAGATTTCTAGCTTTGTTCCCAACTTTGTCCTTTGTAAAACCATCGATCAAATGTCACCCCAAATTTTCACTTTCCACATAGTAAACTTCTTAGAAAACTCTTGTTTTCTACTATGTAGGTACTAAATCTTCATTTTTGTTCCCATATCTTAGGCCATCTAGAAACAGAAGTGAAAGGAACTTCTTTGTGGCTCTAGAAGTCACCCTGAATTTGTCCGATGGCCAGGAACAGTTTCTGTTTTCACTCTATTAGACTTCCTCAGTCTCTTTTATACTTTTGCCTGTGCTCCAATTCCTCTCATCAAACAAGTTTTCTTTCTGCTCTCTTGCTTATGTGTCTGAATTTCTCTAAAAGCCTCATAATATTTTGAGAATTTTGTGCTACCCTAATGAACTCTTGAGGTGGCTCATCTATCCTGCTCTCAGTTACATATAGAGTACTCAGCACTCAAAGTTTACTTCATTTGCTACCTGGCAAGCATGGTCTGGAATGGAGCCAACAATTTTAGACAGCTGAGAGCTGTTAACTGCTTACAAATAGTGTGCTTCCATTTCCTTTGCATTTGTCCATCCTCCCCCCAATAAACTCCCAGACTCTTTGTCCATCTATCCATATACATCCACCCATCTATTCTATCTAATCAAAGAGAAAACAACATTTTCATGCATTAGTGATGGTCATTTAAATTGGTATGTTGGAGAAGGAAGACAGTTTGAAAACATACAGATGGGTAGTCTTAAAAACAGGGGAAAATTGCAGAAAGCAGCACCAGCCACCTCTCCTCTTGAAGTCAGACTCCATATGGAATTGCATTCAGAGAAACCATTGTTCTTAAATCTAAGAGAAATGAAGACAACCAGGATCTTTGGTCTCTCAAAAGATTCTGGTCTCTCAAAACCACCAAATTCAGATATATTCATAACCCACAAGCAAACCTTCTAAAATTAATCTTGCCCCACACACCACCAAACTCCTACACTCTAGGCTATCAAAATATTTTTGCTCAATTCATTTCAAAAAGGCTCTCTTCATTCTCCCTTCTCTCACTCTTCCTCATACCACTACTCCCACTATTATTTGTAGTACTGCTTCAGTCCTCCCGGGAAAATGGTGATAAGGCCCAAGCACCAAGCCAGGGCAGGTAGAAAGGGGAAGCTGCTGAAGCCTTTCACTGAGATTTGCCCTTTGGTAGACCATTTCATTACTAAGATTCTACCAAAAGAAATAAAAGTATGTGTCATATGAGCGTTTACAGTGCAAAAATGTTGAAAATAACTTGAATGTCTAAATATAAAAACCTGGCAGACAATTAAATGTAATACAAGTATTAAATATTACGATTTAAAATATTTTCTAACATGGAAAGATATTCACAGGATATGGTTAATTTTCTAAATAAAGCCAGCTTTCATTTTTAAAAGAATGTCATTTGTTTTATATGCACAGTGGAAATGTTGAGTGATTTTCGCTGGTGGTAAGATTATGGGGGATTGGGCACTGCAATGGTGGCTCAGTGGCAGAGTTCTTGCCTGCCATGCTGGAGACCTGGATTCGGTTCCTGGTGCCTGCCCATGTGAAAAAATATATATATATATTATGGGGGATTCCTTATTTTTCCTTCACATTGATCTGTGTTTTCTATTTTTTTAATAGAAAACTTTCTGAGTTATTACTATATTCTTACTATACATCAGGTTTATTTTAGATTGAACTGGAAATAGAAAGATTAATAAAATACAAGCCATGGAAATATTATTCTCTGGGCATCACATTCTGAGGGAGGGAGGAAGTCAAACAGGAATGTACATAAATAATTCAATCCATTGCGGAGACATTGAAACCCAAATAAACATGTACACACCTGTGGAATTACAGAAGAAAGGGCAAAGAAGTCTTTGGAAGAAGGGAGAAATCAAGAAAAATTTCACTGAGGAAATGAGTCTTCAAAAAAAAAGGGTAACAATATTCCAGATACATAAGGCAGGAAAGGATAGTCAGGCAAAGGCATGGATGTATAAAAAAATACATGGCATAAATCAGGAAATATAAAGTAACTTTCTTGTGCCTATAGAGATAGTCCATGGGGATAGCAAGAAATGATCTAGAGAGGCTGAGGTCACAGGTAAGAAACTTGATACTTTCTCAAGAACTAAGAAGGACCTTAAGACAAAACATAGATCATCTAAGCTTTGTTTCAGAAGGTAACTAAGACTAGCACAGTATATGGCTTGACTAGCTAGAGAGTGGAGGTAGAGGGTTGTTATTAAGCCACTGCAACAGTCTAGGTGTAAGGTAAGAGTGAGTGAAGACTACGGATAAGAGGAAATCCATTTTGACAAAGAGTCAAGATGAGCAATCAATGGAACTTGTTGATTGATTAAACATCCATTGGTAGGTAGAGAAGGAAGTTAATTTTCTTGCGGGTATCCAGTTGGGTGATTTGGTGAGCAGAGATATCATTCACCAAGATATAGAATACAGAAGGAGGAGAAGATTCAATAGTTAGAGATGAGTTCAGGAGAAAGAGCTAGGCTAGAGATGCAGTCATCCACAAACTCTCCTAAGAGCCGTCATAGAAAGTGTGTAGAGCATTTCTCTTCACCTTATCAAAGGAGGGAAAATCAAGACCAAATCCAGAATGATACAGATTGGAGAGTTCAGGGTAAGGCTTAAATAATAAAAGAATATTTGGCATAACTTATTTGATTCTAGCAGATTACAATAGTTACTATAAAAATATAAAGATATTTATTTGCATGCTTGTATAGTTGGAAGCACAGTTAAACATTCTGTTTCCTCTCATTACACAACATTGGTGTGTCCAAATATTAAATTCTTGAGACACCAAAATAAAGTATCATGACCAAAAACAGATTTCAAGAGGTATAAATAAGGTTTTTAAAGTCTGTTTTTGACGAATTGAGAAACACCTAGGTTTCTTTCTTTGAGACAGTTTAACATGTTTCATTAGGTCACAAATAGTTGACTTGTGTTTAATATTCCATAATCAGATTAGTTTAAAATAGATTACAGAAAAAGGCATAAATGCATAACATTTTTATACTCATGAACTTCAATTCCTGTTAGGGCCAATATTTATGTTATATATTATATATATATAATAATATATATATATATTATATTTATATTTAAAGTAAAAGGTCTTCTCATGAACATTGGACACAGCCATCACTGAAGGAGCCACAGGAGCCAGCCCCAACTTGGTGAATCGTATTGCATTAAAACCACCGCAGTGGAGCACATGAGAAGCATAACTAGCATTTATAAAAGCAAAATTTCCAAATAATGTTTATAGTTGGAAACTTAGTCATTAATACGATGAACCAGGATGGAACAAAGCATGTGAAGCTGCAAAGAAGGAAGTAAGAGGAGACAGGAAAGGACGGTGGAAAAATAGAACTATAAACTGGGTAAATCCACAGTGACATAACCAAGGGAAGCTCTTAGAGTGCTGCTTATGCACAGACTTCACCAATTGTTATTAAAACTTTAAATGCACAAGTTGTTTTGTGATCAAAATAATTTACTGTATTGTGGATTTCTGGTGCTTCAAAACAAATATGGAAATTTTTCATAGCTGTCCATATTCTCAATAAACACTGTCCTATTTCATTCAGAGTTAACTCTCCAAGATCTGGCCTCATGAAAACTGCTTCATTTCTCCCAGATGTCTAACTCGACCCAATTTCGTCTCTCCTCCTACCAACCTCCTTCCTTATTTTTGCTCAGGAACCCTGCTGTGACTTAACCAAGTGTCTGTGGTATGCTCAAAACACTACACACACCACATTTTCCTTTCCATTTATATCTTTATAGCTAACTAGCCTTTTTAGAAAGTACCATGTAAAAATTAACAGGGGCACTGACAGTTATTCCCAATTAAGCACTTTTTACAGAAAGTGGGAAGGGAAAATATGGTTAGAGTCTACAAGCTACCTTATTAGCCAATTACTTATGCTTTCAGCAGAACTTGTACAACACTTACTAGTATTTTTTTTCTTTTAGCTATATTTGAACTTCAATTACACAGAATTGGGATTACTATAATCTTTGTTTCATAACCTACTATTATGAACTGTCATGGAGAAGACACTTTTATTTATTTGTTTGCTTGCATTTAGCAATAATGATAATAATAATAATAATAATACTGTGGAGGAAGAAGCAGCTTTGTGAAACCGCCATACAATATGAAATACATATGAAAATTATGTAAAATTTTCTTTTTACGTACAATATGAAAATTAATACCTTGTCAGTGACTTGCATCAATGTGTGTGCTTCTCCCTCACCTATTATAAACATTGTCCTGAAATTTAGGCTTATCATTCCCTCTATTATAATTAGTTGTATCACACACACTCACATGTACATACACACATGCATATATATATATATACACATACATGCATATATATGCATTTCTAAAAAGTATGCATATCTATATCTATGGTTTAGTTTCACTTGTCTTTATTAGAATAGCTTCATGCAGTGTGAAATCATTTGCGACTGATTCTTTTCACTTATGGTATTGTTAATATATCATATTTGCATGAAATATCTTCTTTGTATGACTATTTAACTTGAGAAGATAATCACAAGCAACGGAATAGAGATCCTATATGCCCTTATTCACTCCCACAGTTGATATTTTCGTGAACCAAGGATTATATTTCATCCTGTTGTGCCCACAATACCCGAGCTCCATTTCCAACCCATAAGAAACAATTTACAACCACTTCATTAATAAATGTTAACGAGCATGGCATAAAAAGTGTTGGAAATCTTTTTTTCCAACACCTGCCAACCTTGAGAATGGATTTGGAGTAGAATTTCTACGTGGGTTCGGCTCCCATTTTCCCAGATCCTGGAATCAGCTTTGGCCAAAGAAAGGGAATATAACAAACTCGTCAAAGTAGACCCCTGGACCATGTTGGCTTGGAGTTGATCCTATTCCCACACGTTGTTGAGACCCTTCCATGCAGCATTGCCTGTTGTCCTACAGTCAGATCTCCAGGAAATGAATGAAGGGTTTCTTGCTTCTGAATCCCAACCTCTCTACATTCAGGCTATTTCTCTACACTGGGCTTTTTCTGATCATTTGCTGTTTAGATTGCAGCCGGTGTGTCCTGCTTGACTTATTCCCCTGCTCTGTTTTCCCAGTAAGAGAGATTTATTTCTAAATTACCTGCTTCAGTTTCATTCCAACTTTCCTGACCCTGTGGGTCTCCTGGTGCATATTGTCCCCCCACCAGCCTTCCACTGCTATGAAAGGAGCAGTTGCGATTGCAACACTAGGGAAGAAAAGGGAGCTTCACAGACCTTTTTTGTTTTCCCTTGATGAGTCTTATTTCATTTAATTCTTCAATACCTTCTATGTTTGTTTGTAAATGCCATACAGCTATGTAGCCTTTAACAGAATGTTATTTTATTGTATGAAATTCACAACTTTTTTTTCCATGATAAATTTGTCACCAATATTACCCTTACTAGACACTCTTTGATGCATGAATGAAAAGAGGGAAAGCAGCAACTTTTTATAAGTTGGGAGAAAGAAGGGGAAGGAGCAAAGAAATAGAAGATATTTGTGCTTAAGAGAAGGAATTTCACCCCTACGGTGAAATCAAAGGAACTGTGTTCAGTAAACATCAAAGAGTCCAGCACCCTGCTGGAAAACAGTGAAGACTGTGATGAAAAAAACAAGTTAAGACACGTGGGTTTCTATGCTAGACACTAAACTGACTTGTTAGTTGGGACAGCTTGATCATGGTTGAGAAAATGATAACAGCAATCAAAAGTGAATTCATTTCATATTGAAGGATTAAGAGGAAAGCCACTGGTGATGATCTCTTCAGACACGCCAAATGTTAACAAGTATCAGCTTCATAATTTGAGTAGGGCTTACCTAGGGGAAAATGACTAATATATATGTGTGTGTGTGTATGGATGTGTATATATGTATGTGTAAATGTAATATTTGCATTTTAAAAATAATTCAACATAGATTTCTCAGTCAACATTCCAGAACATTAAATATGAGGTTTATTTTGCAAAAAATTAAATCAAAATGCTTTCCAGACACTTAATAAATGGTTTATATTACGGCCCAAATATAAGATTTTAAAATAACCACCAGTACACAGACACTGAATAATATTAAGAAAGTTGCACTGTCACTGAGTGGTGAGAGGAGAGGCAATCCCTGAACCACCAGGTTACTTAAAAAAAAAAAAAGGAAGGAGGGAAGGAAGGTAGGAAACATAAAAGATTGGATGCTAAGATACTCTGGAGAAGGGGAGTAAACACCTGTGTGGAGTTCATGGTGGAAAAGGACGCAGATGTCCTGTGCCTACCTGGGACTCAGACCACTAGGCTCTCCCAAACTTAACGCCAAGACTTGCTTAGCCCTAACATCCAGCAGGAGTCCACACATTGCAGAACCCTCTTGTTGGGGACTCTCTCCCAGAACATTATTCTCAGCCAATTCTGGGATGCCTCTCTCCCAACTCAACTTCCCCTTGCTACCTTGCTACCTTCCCTCCCCAAACCTTCCACAGAGCTACTGGAACATAGTTTTAAATGCAAGCAAAATCACAGACATCTTCACTTTATTCATTGAATGTCCCTGTGACCTCCTGGTCTTAACCTAAACCCAGATACCCTCTGAGGACAACATCTCCCTTGCAGACCTCTCCCACAATTCAAGTACATCAGGCTGGGGGCTTGCTCCACACTGCAACGTCCAGCCATGTAAGTCTCCATTTTGATGTGCAAAACTTTTGAGGTTTATATCCTACTTATGCCACATTCTGCCCCTCCTCACTGTTGTCATCAGTCGACATCTGGGATATTTCCCCCCAGGCTCGAAGACTTTAGCACTTACTCATAATCTTTTTTTCCCTATACCTCAGCCCTGCCAGAATTCTGGGTGAATATCAAAGTCCATATTGTGGACCATCCAATTCCCTAGTCTCTCAGTGCCTTGAACTCCTTGCTTCCAAGCTCTTCCACTTCCAAGTCCCATGACCATATCCTGAACCTGGATCTTGTCATTCCAGAGAATGATCCTATCTCTATATTAATCACCTCAGACATAGGATTTTCTGATAAAAACTGCCTAATTTTCTGGCTCTTGCATTGCTACTTTTGCTACATCAGTTCTTTACAGAGACCTCCTACTTCTTCCTGTCCACCATCCCTACTCTGTCTTAACTTCTATCCCCATTTAATTTGGATTTTATGGTCCATCAGTCCAACCATTATCTTCAGCTCCTTTGCTTCATTGCCTTTGCATCTCATCTTATGAGGTAGGTACTGTTATTATCTTGTTTTATAAGTATGAAAAATGAAGCACAAAAAAGTTAAGTAACTTGCTTAAGTTAACATCGTTCTTGGGTAGTGAAGTTGGCATTGAGATTCAAATGTATCCAGTCTGGTTTGAGAGCATAACTTCCAAACCAATAAACTAGTAGTGTTACTGAGCAGCACTCAAGAGACATTTGATGTTGGAGACCATGCATTTACAGTAGAATCAAGATGTAGAGTCATGTTATGCTTTTTTTCTTGCAGCCTGAGTTCTAATGCAAAGGAAAAAGACTATTGAAATCAAGCAAGTTGGAGTTTGACCATGTGGGTTAGAGGCACATTTGTTCTCCTTCATGAAAGAACATTCTTATATTTGTACTGCTAACTCCAGTCAT
>PVIY010055360.1:0-13774 GCA_004026745.1 Myrmecophaga tridactyla | reverse complement strand
TTGCTGTGAGGGTGATTTTGGCCTCATAGAATGAATTGAAGAGTTTTCCTTTCTTCTGGTAGTTTAGAGCTATATGTACCTTAGAAAAACATGTTCTTAAAATTAACCCATCCCTGTGGGTGTGAATCCACTTTAAGTAGGTCCCTTTATAAGATTACCACAGTTAAGGAGTAGCCCACCTCAATCAGCATAGATCTTAACCCTATTACTGGAGTTCTTTATAAAACGAATGAAATTCAGTCAGACAAAAATAAAGCCACAGATGGAGCAACCAGAAGCTGAACATCAACAGAACCCAAAAGAGAAGGGAGACACCAGGAGAAGCCACTATGTGACTTGCCTTGGGACAAGGTGTCATGGTCAGGTTCATGTGTCAACTTGGCCAGGTGGTGGTGCTCAGTCATCTGGTTGGGCAAGTTCAGCCATCTGGTTGGCCTGTCTGTTGCTATGAGGACATTTCATGGACTTAAATCATGATTATTTCAGCTACATCTGTAGCTGATTGTGTTTGTAGTCATCAAATGGGAGTGTCTTCTGCAATGAGTTATGCTTAATCTAATCACTGGAAGGCTTTTAAGGAGGATTCGGAAGAGACAGTCACTCCTCCTGCTTCAGTTAGCAAGCCTCTCCTGTGGAGTTCATCCAGACCCTTCATCAGAGTCACCAGCTTCACAGTCTGCCCCACAGATTTTGGACTCTTCCATACCCACAGTCGTCCAGCTGTCCTCTCCTGAAAGTTCGTTGAGGATCTTCATAGGCATTACCAGCTTGGAGCCTGCCCTACAAACCTTGGACTCTATATTCTCACGGTTAAGTGAGACACTTTTATAAATTTTATATCTACGGATAGCTCCTGCTGATTCTGTTTCTCTAAAGAACCCTAACTAATACACAAGGTAAGGAGTAAGAATTGCCAGGAGCTGGCCCCAAAATGCTGAGATCTTTGAGGAGAAAGCATTGCTTTGATGAAGGCTTGATTTGGACTTTCTCTTTGTCTCAAAACTCTGAGTATACAAATATCATTGTTTATACCAACCCACTGTATGGTAATTTCCTGAACAGCTTAGAAAACTAAAAGAGATTTTAGTACCAGGAGATTAGGGTGCTGCTATTGCAAATACCAAAAATGTGGAATGGCTTTGGAATTGGATAATGAGTAGAGGCTGGAAGAATTGTAGAATGCTTGGTAAAAAAGGTCTAGATTGTTTTGAAGGGACTGTTGGAAGAAATACAGATGTTAAATGTACTTCCAATGGGGACTTAGAAGGAAATGATGAATGAGTTATTGGAAACTGGAAGAAAAATGATCCTTGTTTTGAAGTGACAGAAAACTTGGTGAAATTTAGTTCTGATGTCAGATGGAAGGTAGAACTTGGAAGCAAACAAACTTGCCTATTAGCTGAGGAGATTTTGAAGCTAAGTGTGGAAAGTGCAACTTAGTTTCTCCTTGCAGCTTATATTAAAATGACAGAGGAAAGAGGTAATTTGAGAAATGAAATCCTGGGCACAAAGAAAGCAGAAATTACTAGTTTGGGTAATTGTGAAATATATGTAAAGCAAACAAGATTTTGCAAGATTTGTTAGTGCAGGACCACTGCCTTCTGTAAAGAAAGGAACAGAGAGGGGACAATTAAAGGAAGAATAATTTCTAGGACAGGAAAATGGAAACTCTTGAATGGATAGATGAGAGCTCCCGATGCTGAGAGATTCCCACCCACGTGTGTGGAAGAGAAGGGATAGACCATGAGATGCTGTTATGTGCCTTACCATGTTACAAGCTAAGGACCAATAATTTCTAGCAGCAAGACCCACATTGCTACAGTCTTTGGGGAGAAAGTGCCATCTTGATGATACCTTGAATTGCATTTTTTCTGGGCTTCAAATCCATTAGCAAATAAATACCCATTGTTTAAGCCTAATTATTGCATGGAATTTGCTTGAGCAGTCTAGGAAACTAAGCATCAAACTTCATTTTTTTGGAAGATTTTGAGCAGGAATGGTATGGTGTTAATTCTTTGTGGATTTTTTTTTTTTTTAATTTACCAGCAAAGCCATCTGATTTTAAACTTTCCTCTTTGGGGATGATTTAATGTCTGATTAAATTTCTTTACTTCTTTTGGTCTGCTGAGTTCTTCTCTTTCTTCTTGAGTCAGGTTAGATAATTTGTGGGTTTCTAAGAATTTATTTCATCTAGGTTATCTAATTTGCTGGTGTACAATTGGCCACAGTGTCCTTTTATAAACATTTTACTTCTGTAAGGTTAGTAGTAATCTCTCCACTTTTATTTCCAATTTTACTTATTTGCAACCACTCTTTTTTCTTTGTCAGTCTAGTTAAATTTTGTTGAAACTTCAAAGAACAGGAGTTTGGTTTATTAAATTCTCTCTATTTTTCAATGATCTATTTCATTAATCTCTGCTATAGTCTTTATTATTTCCTTCCTCCTGCTTGCTTTGAGTTTAGTTTGCTTTTCTTTTCATAGTTCTTACAGGCATGAGGTTGGGTTACTGATTTGAAATTTTTCTTCTTTTCTAATGAAAGCATTTACTAGTATAAATTTCACACTAAGCATTGCCTTTCTACATCTGATAAATTTTGGTATGTTTTATTTTCATTTTCATTTGCCTCAAGGTAATTTGCTATTTTCCATTTGATTTCTTATTTGATCCATTTGCTGTTTAAGAGCATTTTGTACAATTTTAACATATTTGTGTATTTTCCAGCTTTCCTCTTTATATTAATTTCTTGTTTATTTCCTTTGTGGTCAAAGAGGTTGCTTTGATGTTTTAAATTTTCTTTTAAATTGATTGAGACATTTTTCTTGACCTAAAATATACTCTAAATATAATATGCAAATGTTCAAAAAAATGATCATGGCAATGAATACACAACTATGTGATGATATTGTGAGCCATTGATTGTACACCATGTAGGGAATGTTTGTATGTTAAGAATGTTTGTTTGTATGTTGTTTTATTAATAAAAATATTTTTTAAAAATATATATATATAATCTATCCTAAATAATTTTCCTTGTGCACTTGAGAAGAATATGTATTATGTGGTTGTTGTTGATGCAAGTCAGTTTGGTGCACTTGGGTTATAGTAGTATTATGTCCTTTATTTCTTTATTGTTGTGATCGTTTGAAGCTATTACGTAACTCAGAGAAGCCATGTTCTTTAATCCTCATTCAATATTTCTAGGTAGGATCTTTTTGATTGTTTCAAAGGAGATGTGCTCCTCCTCTCAACTGTGGGTGGTAACTTTTGATTAAATAGTTTCCATGGATATGCATGTTCACCCATTCAAGGTGGGGTTGCTTAATGGAAACCTTTAAGGGGAAATCATTTTGGAAAATACCTTAGAATTAGAAAATGCAATAGAGCCCATACAGCCAGAGACCTCTGGAGATGAAGGAAAATGCCTCCAGGGAAAGCCATTGAAGAAGCTGGAAGAGAAAGCTAGCAGAAGTCCCCATGTCACCTTCCAGCTGACAGGTGTTCAGAAGCCAAAGACCCCAGCATATGCCAGCCATGTGCCTTCCCAGTTGATGGAGGGGTTCCCAGACAGCATCTGCTTTTCTTGAGGAAAGATAGCCTTTTGTTGGTGCCTTAATTTTGGACATGTTCAAGCCTTTAGAACAGTAAACTTGCAATTTAATAAATTCCCTTTATAAAAGCTATTTCATTTCTGGTATATTGCATTCCAGCAGCTTTTACAAACTGAAACACTAATCTTGTGTCTAGATGGTCATTCTCCAGCCCTCATCTAACCCCACCTCTCCTTTTCTATTGTGTGCCTATGTTCAAATATGGTTCCATCCCACAGACTGAGGGAGATGTTAGGTCTGATGGAACAGTCTGACCATAATTTAAACCCATAAGTAGGATCAAGCAATTCCAGATCTTTATCAGGACAGTATTGCACAGTGGCAGGGAACCCTACCTCTGGGATGCATAAATACCTACTCTCAGACTGTATAGGCATCTCTCATCTCCAACACAAAATGAGCCATACACTGACCCTGACCCAAACATTAATCTCCACAGTGTGCTGAAAACAATGTGATTTCTTCTCTTGCTCTTGTGGAACTTTTGTGCCTTGTAAATAACAAAGTGGTCATTTTCTAAGTCTTTGCTGTGCCTAAGTCTGTGTTCCAATGGTGCACCATGTAGCAAATTGTTCCACAGATTTTGGCACAGTAAGCAGGTTGCACAGGGAAGCATAGGGTGGGTTGATGTTTTTGCCTTTATTTTTATCATTGCTGTGCTCCTTTTGTATAGAAGCATCTTAAGCAACATGGGACTCATGTCTCTGTGTACTAAACTGAAGGTTCACTTCTGCCCTATAAGCTGGGTGGAATACTAACCCACAACTGAGAGACCTAAGAGTGCTGTCTCCATCCTTTGGGGGTGAGGAAGCAATAAATGGCACTTTGAGAATCCTCCTATGAATGCCAGGGAATTGGCTAGCTGGTTTCTCTCTGAGATCAATGTGGTTGGTGCTTCTATTGCCCAGATTACACTTCCCTGTCTCATGACCTTTAATATCTGTTCTGATTCTGGAACCAGACATACCCACATTCTGGCTACCCGGACTTAACTAGTGGTTAGTGTGAGACTGGTCATTATACCAGAGACTATTAGAATTGAAAATGGGGATCCGAAGTAAAAATTGAAGTACGCACTCTTATGGAAAAGGAGATATGAAATCTGAAAGATAGGTATGGACAGAAAACTGGAAAAATTCTCCTTTTATGACTGTCCCAAGTTTATAATAAGGATGTCACTATCTCTTTCATCACCAGGCTTAATGGAGAAGGCTTGTCCATTTTGCGTCCAACCACATCCTACAAAACCTCTTAGTCAGTTGTAGTTAAGGGAGAAAGAGACAGGCGATGGGGAAGGAGAAGCTGATGGTGTAGACCGTCATACTCCATGACCACAGTTTCTATCTGGCTGGATTGTTTGGGAAGTTGAACAAGTGTGTCCTGTGCTGGGTAACCTTCCCCACATTATAGCTAAGACTTGGAGTGGTGGGAAGAAGACTGTGGTTATGCTGCAACAAATGAGTGTTGGTGCTTGGATATTCCACCCCTCTTGGAGGGATTTAGTCCATCAACAAATTACCATTTTTAATGGGCATTGATGATTGCAGCAGAAAGGAGCCACCTGAATGATGCAACAAGTTAGTTCTCCTCATCCCAGGGCTTATTCTAGGAGATGTGATAAAGTGAGTTTATTATACCCTCCTTGCTTGGTGTGAAGGCTCCCATATTAGTAGGGTGGCTGTTGTAGTAACAGAAAGGGGAGCCAGACCAGTGGACAGTAGATATGTGCCAGTTAACGCACCAAGCACTGAGAGCTGCAGATTGGTTTATGGCCACCCCTTCCTCTTGGGACCCCAACCTGGAAAGCTATGTTCTTGTCACTATTAGAGCAAAGGGCTCCAAAGGACAGGATAGACAGGATCTCCAATGGAAAACTCTGGGGGGAAATATAAACTAGAAAGACCATAGGCTCAACAGGCACAGTCTGTTCTTGACTGACCCTGTCCTTGCAATCCCTAAACATGGGCAATAGAAAAAGAAGATTCTGAACATCTGCCTCTCCCTTTGACCTTAACTGAGGAGTCCAGTCACCAGTAGGGACCAATTTATCTAGACTTGAATAAATTAAAATTGACTCAAGAGTGGAATCAAGGACACTGAACCACCTCAGCGACCAAAGGCCATTAGCTCCAGTACACATAGAATTTATAGACAGTGAACAAACCTTTCTATTCCATTTGAGTACAGATGCCTAGGTCACCACTATTCTGAGAGACACATAAGGGAAGACATGACAAATAACATTTGGAACTTTTGGATATCCCATGCAGATATGAGGATGGGAGATTACCACTACCATGGAGATTAATCCCACTGGCCCTCAGATGTCCCTGTGGTTATGTTTCTCACCAGGAGATTCATTTTAGGGATTGTTATCATGCACTGCCGTGTATCTCAGTATTATCCTCAAGGATACATTTTCCTATCCTAGTGAATTCTGGCCATCACCATTTGACAGGTGACAGATCACACACTCCCAGTGCTCCAAATCCACGTTGTATTGTCCAACAGTGGCAATATCTCCTCCTTTGTGGGGTAAGGACATTGCTGAACTTATATGAGATCTTCTATTGTGTTCTCCACTTCTCCATCTCTGCCTATAATAGTGTGGTGTGGCCAGTAAAAAATGTGAGTAAAACGTGATTGCTGAATATAAACTATCAGTGCTCGAATACCCTTTGGTACCTGAGGTCCCATGTATTTTTACCCTCAGCATATGGGCAGGAGGTCAGCTCTGGATCCCTGATTTGTAAGGAACAAATTACTGTCTCTGAAGTCACCTATCAGATACAAAGAAGGCCCAATAATTGACAGGGTTATTCCATATTGGTGCCATCTTGGCATCCTCCTGGCATCCCTATATGGCTTACACAAAAGGCAGATACTTTCCAGTGGGCAACAGAGAGAGCAGAACTTGCAAGAGGTAAAATTGGCCATTTCAATCACTCTTTCAGTAGGATCTCTGGAGCCTGGATCTCTATTTGAACTACAGGTTGCTGCCACATGGAATCATGCCTCTGAAAGGAGAAAGGAGCAATAGGAATTCAGAGACCTATGTTGTAGGACCAAAAAGATCACAGATGGAGTCCAGTGCTATACCTCTTTCAAGTGGCAACTTATAGTTTTCTATTGAGCCTTAGTGGAAATGGAAAGCATTATGACAAGCTTTAACATCTTCCTGAGACTAGAAATCCTCACCATGTCCTAGGTCCTGGGTAATAATAACACTTATTTAAGCAGTGTGCAACAAGAGAGCATCATCAAATTGTCAAAAGGAAGTGGTACATTCAGGATTGTGCTCTTCCACCCCCAACCCCCAGAGAGTGACACACTTGCATGAGAAGGTGGTGGAGTTCCCCTACACTTGCTACAGCACCAGATGAGTATTCTTCTCCCCTGAAATGGCATCTTGGGGATCCCTACTCAAAGATGATCTACCAGATGCTCCGTGCTGGTTCACTAATGGATTAACAAAGCTGAAAGCATATACTGTTAATTGGGTAGTAACCATTGTTTCTTGGATGGATGCACTAAGCTGCTTTTGCACCAGACAAGGCTAGAAATAATCCTGGAAGAAAGGAAGATGATGATCCATATTCAGAGGATAAGGACAAAGTCTTACTTCAGTGCCATCCATGAAATAACTGAATTTTCCATGGCTGCTTCTGCTACTCTGTGGTTCCTCCACTGAATTGGATATGGAAGTTCTAAAACCATAAAATTATAGTCCAAGTAGCACAGTGTATCATTCCTATTAAAAGAGGTCCAACCTGCCATTTGCCAATGTAAGAAATGTCAACTACAAGATAGAACTGGAAAAGGGCATTTAGTAGCTACTCCCAGATGGGCCACACCATTCTGCTCATGACAAGTGCATAACATCAGCCCTGTCCGACCATCCCAAGATTTGTCCTATGCCTTTGTCATGGTAGACATCTATTCAGGCCAGGGACTTTCCTTTCCTTTGTCATGTTGATATGGTGAATACATGAAATGCCTTGAAAAAGCAGCTCTGCCACCCATTGGATACTGAAATGATATCTCCTTTGACCAATTATCCTGCTTTTCTGTGAAATCAATTCAATAACAGGTCCAGTTTCACAGAATTATATGGCCCTTCCACATCATAGGTAGCCAGCACTGTGGAGAACTTTAATGGGTTCCTGAAAATGAAATTTTGATGTCTACACCCTGACAGCTTTCATAGTGGATGGATTGCCTGCTTTATTTGGGTTCTGTGGAAGCTGAACTCACAGTTCTAAAAGGAAAATGCAGCCTGCTTCCTAACACAAGGAAGGGATTAATATGGGAAATGAACCCAGGGTTTATAGCCCATCAGTCTTTACTCTCAAGATAAGAACTGGTCCCAAAGGGGGAACCAAAGACACAACACACTGTGACTCTCCTTGTCAGCCATGGTTAGGATCATCCTGATTTTATCCCATTACACCATCTGTATGATTCCCAAAATGGAGGTGGTTTAAGGCTGCTAGGTAGAAGGTTGGAATGATGGAAGCAGGTCTAGAAGAGTTTAGCATACATGTGGTGACAATTCAGTAGGCTGGACCTTTGAGGCCTGATGTGCACATATTAGAAGTTAGTGAGAATTCCTATTCCTTCTATTAATACCTTTGGGAATGGTCATGGGCTATATTGAAGAAGTCCTGACAATTCCAATCTATTAAGAAAAGGTGGAAGTGGGCTGGAAGAGTAGGTAAGGTACTCAGAAATATTGGAAAGAGGTGAGGTTATAGCTGAAGGTGAGGGCCATACAAACTGTGTGGTCTTAGAGAGAAAAGAAGTTGCTGCAAAGAGGCCAATAAAAGTATCTCCCCATGACCACTCTGTGAGTTCTAGTTACTGCTCTATATCTTACCTCTTGTTTTCTACAGATTCAGCCTGACAGAAATATTGAAAGAAAGTGCTTTCATCTGAATGAGGCCATTGCAGCAGCAGGGAACCTGACTGCTGGATCTGCCATCTGAACTCTTCTTTACTAAGTCTGGATTGCCACTCAAGGAGCTGATTTTCACTGCCTCACATTTGAACTAAACTCAGGAATTTCTTCATTTATGCTTTGTCATAAAAACAAGGTCACAGCCACTGGGTGTGTACTCTTCTTCCCCACATCCTTGGGACAACCGTCAGAATGCAATGACTTCTGTTATTAAGATAATGGCAAATGCTTCAGTAATTTTTTTCAATTTATTATCTCAAGCAAAGTGTGATTTGCCTGGCATGGCCCATTATACTGGATTTGCCTCTTTTGGCAAATTATTAATGCTCTGACTCAGAGTAAGATCCAAGGAATACCCGATACAATATACCAACTACCTTGGCTGACATTGCTGAGTTTACAGCATGATCTCCTCAGGCTCAGCAAACATCATTGTACTTTCTATCCAAAGTACTGCTTCATAATCACATTGCCTTAGACTTCCTCCTAGCATCATAAGGAAGTATATGTGTTACTGCTAACACCTCCTGGTATATGTGGATTAATACCTCAGGGAAGGTAGATTAGGAGATGATTATAACCCAACTGCAACCCATCTACCGCAAAGTGTACCTCTATATACTTTGTACACTTTATATGTAGAACTTCTTAAGCTGGCTTCTGGTGGATTGGGTGTATGGATGCAATCATTACTCTAGACAGACCTGATCACCTTATTTAGTGTAGTGTTGTGCATAGGTAAAATCCTCCTAATGTGCTGCAGTGACTGGTGTTACCAAACCTTTACTGTCAACAATGTTGAAAGCCATAGATTGGTAGTCTTGACCTATCTCCATCTTCATGTCTGAGATGGGAGTTTGGCTTACGTTGTATGAGCTAGTGCAGAGAAGTATGCTAGACCTGGTCAAGAGGCCAGAAGAAGTCATGGATGTGCCTGGTGGCAGCCTCCCAACCCTCATCTACCCCCTCTTCCTTTTTCATTGTGTGTAGATATTTTAATATGTTTCCATTCATCAGCCTGTAGATGTTAGGTCTAATGGAATAGCCTGACCATACTTTAAACCCAAAACTAGGCACAAGCTGCTCCAGTGGCTTATCAGGGCAAGAACTCTCAGTTGCAGGCCCCTTACTGTGAGTGTGTATAAGTACTCCTTTCGAGGCATTCCAGGTGTCTCTCAACTCCAAAGTGAAGCATGACTTGCAGAGCTGCCATTCACTGACGCTGACCTGAGCAGTTCACCTCCCGGGGACTGACCATGCTGGGATCTCTTCCCTTGCTTGTTTGTACCACTTGTGTTGTGTAAGTAATAACTGGTCATTTTCTAAAATTCTTTATTTTGCCTAAGCCTGTGGTGCCACAATACACTGTGTAGCAACTCACTCCATTATGTTCTATCCTTAATTAAAAGTGGTGTATTGCAGTCTCCTACTATTAATATAGAATAATCTATTTCTTCACTAATCTGTCAGTGTTTGCCTCATATATCTGGGGCTCTGTTTTTAGATGCATATGTGTTTATAATTGCTATATCTTCTGGATGAATTGATCCATTTCTCAGTATACTGGGTTCTTCTTTGTCTTTTGTGACAGTTTTTGACTTAAAGACTATGTTTTTCTTATCTTACATAACTTCTCAACTTCTTTTGGTTACTATTGGCATAGAGTATGTTTTCAATCCTTTTGTTTTAATCTTAATTGTGCTTTTTGAATTTAAGATTGTTTCTTTTAAACAACACATGGTTGGGTCAAATTTTTTCACCCATTCTACCATTCTTTGCATTTTGACTAGAGAGTTTCAACCATTTACCTCTAAAGTAAGTACTGATGATGCAAGTCTTACTTCTATCATTTTGCTATTTGACTTTTGTAAGTCTTATAACTTTTTGTTCCTCATTTATTCCACTACTGTGAAGTCTTACATTTTGCTTATCTTTTGTAAGAAACCATTTCAAGTCCCTTTTCATTTCTTCCTGTGTATATATTTTTATATATTTTCTTTCTGTTTATCTCCTAAATTAAACAATTTTGTTTGATTTGATACCAACTCAACTCGAATAACATACACTATGCTTTAAAACTATACCAACCCACTCCCCATTTTGTTGCTTTTGTCATAAATTGCATCTGTATGACTTGTGTGTACAAGACCATAGATTTATCATTTATTTTATGCATTTACATTTTCAACCCTGTAAGAAGTAAAAAGTGACATTACAAACCAAATATATAATAGTACTGTCATTTGTTTTTCCCTGTTTTTACCATTACTGGAGACTTTTATTCTTCATGTGGCTTCAATCTATTATTTAATGTCTTTCCAGTTCAATCTGAAGAATTCCCTTTATCACTTCATATAGGGCTAGTCTAGTGGTTATGAACTCCCTCAGCTACTGTTTATCTGTGAAAATCTTCACCTGTCCTTCATTTTTTGAAGAATGGTTTGCCAGATACAGAATTCTTGTTTGTCGAAGTTTTGCTTTTAGTCCTTTAAATATGTTATCCAACTCTCTTCTCTTCTCCATGGATTCTGTTGAGAAATTGGCATTAATTCTTCTTAAAGCTCCATTTTACAGCATGGATTGCTTCTTTCTTATTGGAATCAGGATTCTTTCTTTGTCTTTTCTGTTCAATGGCTTTATTATAATGTGTTTTATTATAAATCTCTGAGTTTGTTCTATTTGGAGTTTGTTGGTTTCTTGGATGTATATATCACTAAATATGAGAATATTTCAGTCATCATTTCTTCAATTTTTTTTCTCCTTTCTGTTTTCTTCTTCTGGATCTCCCATGATATATATATTGGTATGTTTTATGATTTTCTACAGTTCTCAACCTCTGTTTATTTTGTTCATTCTTTTTCTCTTTATGATGATCATACTGGATATTTAAAATTGTCCTATCTTCAAGTTTGCTGATTCTTTCTTCTGCCAATTCAAATCTGCTGTTGAACTGACTTAGCAAAATTTTAATAATACCTTCCCCAGCTTTGTATATTTGCTCTGTGAAAGTGTGCTCCTTTAGATCTTAGCCAGCTTTATGTTGAGTCTAAAGAACAGCAAACACAAATGTGTAGGGCCCTCTGCGCTCTTTAGAAATACATCATTCCCTGGGCTTGTATATATGGTCTGACAAATTTCCCATTAACATATATACTCCAAATGCCCTACTGTCCCTAGGAAATGCAGTCTTTTCTCCTGGTATTGGGTGCTATTGTAGTATTAAAGCCAATCATCCTTTGCCCCAGGCATCTGTGGTTTTGCTGTTTCCTCACAGCATTTTATCTCCCTTACGAGATATATTCTACATCCATAGGAAATTCTTGGACCAGTGGAAGTCATGTATCCTGGTTCAGTACTTCAGGCTGACACAAGATGGACTGGTACAGGTGTATATGCACCACTTTGTGTGCTTAAAGGTCATTCTGCTCCCCGTGAACCAAGACCAGGGACCCACATTTAGATCATGAATTGACTCTGCACTAAGCCAGGAAAGAAGTAAGAAAAGGGTCAAGACATGATGAAGTTTTCCTCCCACTTTAATATTGTTTTTTACTTCTTCATTACTCACTCAATTGATGCAGCTCTTCAACTATATTCTGAAGCTCTGAGAAAGATGATTCTGCTGGTTTTTGCTTGTTCAAAAATCCTGTTAAAGAGTAGAACCCTGAAGTATCTCACTCCTCCATCTTGCTGACATCAGCTCTCCTCTGCAAACTTTTCTTATCAGCTCTTTAAAGTAAATATAATGGTATGCAATGCTTTTGATACACAGTTTGAGGTTTTTTTTTCTTTTAAGTACAAATGCATTATTTACATCACCTATAATTCTTATATTCACCTAACTTGGCCTGTGTACAAAACTGGATAAAAGTAATGAAATTAATATTTTTATTAGAAGAAATGAACTTATAAACTACACACACACACATATACACACACAAACATACCACACACATAAGAGAGATGAAATGGTGATTTTCTAGTTTCACTGGAATTAAAAATTACTATCTTATTTCAAATATAGTAAATCACTGCTGCTTTGACAAAAGTTGCATTCTATGGAAGATACATGCATACTGAAAGATATGAATATGTTTTAACCTCCCAGGGATAAATGGGACAGTAACAATAAAATGTGAGTAACAAAAAGGCATTCTAAGGCCAATCTTTAATAAAACTCAGACCTTTGGGAAAAATTTTTAAAAAACAAACAATCAAACTTACAAGAAACAAAACATCAAGAATATATACATACACCAAGATTTAGTCTTTGGCCAGTTTTTAGTTTTTAAAGTAGTTTGAGAGCCTTTTCCATCTTGATGGCTTCTATTTTGGTCCTTTTATATACATGACATTAAATATATATTTCTGCCCTCATATAGCTCTGCCTTGAATATTACCTGGTCTTTATCTTCAAATTCCCATAATGATTCTCATTCAGATGATTTTGCTGTCATATCAAATGCAGCATGTCTTAATCATCATCTTCTACTCTTTCGAATTTTCCATTCCTGTTGAACCTAATAATTACTTAGAGTCAAAATGTCCCTGTGTTTTTTTTTTTTTTTAGTCTTCTCTTTCTCTAACGTTACTGACAAAATTATAACATTAGATTCTCTCTGTTTTAAGCACTGTTTGAAGCAAGGCAAGCTGCAAATAAGCAACTAAACACACTTATCAATAACAAAAGATATTCAATATATCTGAATAACTAGGAAGGTACATTTTGTAAATATGCTTCCTTGATTAGTTCTTCATAATGACTTGAATCTATCACTTTCATTCTTGTCATACCTGCATCACTACAAGTCAGAACAACCTAAATAGCTAACGTAAACTCCTCATCCCCCTTCTAATCTACACTCTGTACCAATATACACATCCTACCAAAAACAGAATATAGCAATCATACTAAACAAGCAAGCAAAGAAAAAAGAAAAGAAAATTATATGAGAATCCTGAATTTTATACGTGATTGTTCTGTAAACTCATAACTTCTCTAATATAAATAAATGAATATATATGAATATATAATTAGAAAACAAAACAATCAACAGCAAACTTTAAATATTTTTGCCTCTATGAAAATGTTCAGTAACTTAGCATCTTGCTAACTCCAAATTCTCTCTTTATTCGACTTTATACTTTAGCCACACTTACGGTACTTCGATAGTGTTCTTATCTACTAGCTTTTTTGGGGGGGGGGT
>PVIY010055359.1:0-13770 GCA_004026745.1 Myrmecophaga tridactyla | reverse complement strand
TTATCTTACCTAGGGTTTTGTTGCTAGATGAGTTTGTTGTCTATCTGTTCTTTGACCTTCAGTTCAGCTTTTTCTGGGCCTCTAGCTTAAGTTTTGTTTAACAGAGGGTAATTTTTCAGTTCTTGTTTTCTTGTTTCTTGTCGTGTTTGCAAGGTGCCTTTTCCCTCCCCACCCTTAGGAGGGTCTACATAGGTATTACCGACACCAGCCAGGTTTTCCCGTACTAAACTGGCCTCCTATCAGGGGGAAGGAGTCACCTGCATCAGTTTTCCCTGAGGGTGAGACCCGGCAGGTTGAAAGACTTTCCTGTGAAGTCTCTGGGCTCTGTTTTTCTTATCCTGCCCAGTATGTGGCGCTTGTCTGCCTGCAGGTCCCACCAGCAAAAGATGTCGTGGCTCCTTTAACTTTGGAAGGCTCTCCCTGCTGAGGGCGTGGTGGAGACAGAGAAGAGGTTGTAGGCTGGTTTTAATGGCTTCAATTTGCCAAGCCCTGGGGTCTGAGTTCCTTGAGAGAGGGATTCCACCTAAGTTGGGCTTCACCCCTCCCCTGGGGAAGGCACAGGTGGGAGACAGCCCTGAAAGCAGTCTGTTCTGTGTATGCGTGGAGCAGTTGCAGCCCGAGAAGTCCCGCCGCTCAATCCAGAGGCTGCCAAGTCTCCATAGAGACAGCCACGAAAACCCCCGTTTTGTCCCCTTTCCTCTTTTTCGGTTAGCCCAATTAGCGACCTCTGACTTGACCAGTTTCGCGTGAGCTGGGGGCCTATTTTTACTAGTCAGAATTTGTTTATTAATGCCACAATTGGCGCTTGGTTGGACTCAGTCCTGCTACTGTTAGTCTCTTTCCTTTCCCTCCGGGAAGCCGACTATGGGGGAAGGGCGCTGGGCGCCAGCCGCCGCGGCTTGGGGAATTCACGGTTCCAGAGACTCGCAGTCGGTCCAGCTGGTCCAGACCTGGGCACGCTGTGTGTCCGGTCACTATCGTGGTTCCGGGAGCTGTTCTGTACTGTTTCTGGTTATCTAGTAGTTGTTCTGGAGGATGAACTAAAACGCGCACATTGCTAAGCCCATCAGCTGAAAACTCTTGACTGGCCACAAGACTCTGTTCTCCCCAATGGTTGTGCCAAGCTCTGACCCCACCACCCCCATTTTGGGGGAGGATAGAATATGTTTTATTTAACATTTTGTTAGCTCTACTTACAACATGTAAATATTTTACCCTAAGCCCCACAAAAGGTGGAGCTACTTTTTTGCTTAACCTTTATTATGGAAAATTTCACACATATACAAAAATAGATTAGTATAAGGAAATCTCATGTACTCATCAACCAGCTTCAACAATTCTCAACTCATGATTAGTCTTGTCTCTTCTCCACATCCTATCCAATTCCCTCCATTAGTATCGTTTTGAAGCAAATTAGGGTGTGCCAAGCTCTTTTTAAGTAAGTGGTTGGGCAGCTAAAAATTGCAAATTTATAGCTTATAATTGGGAAGTTCTCAAAGGACATGTCTCTTGAGCCCATGCTATGCCATTACCTAATTTGTCATTAAATTTGAATATACTAAAGTCTTCACCTTCATTAAGTAAAGGTGGAATTGCAGCCAATTTCCTCACTACTTGGGTGGATTGTGCATGTCTTTCAATTTCTTAAGGGGCAGTAAGGTAAGGTAGTGAGGTGAGTAAGACTCTGGAGACAGACTGTCAGGGGTCAAAATCCTGTTCTTTTTAGCTATAAGACCTGGGCAAGTCTGTCAACCTCTCTGAGCCTCAGTTGCTTCATCGGCAAAACGATGATGGTATTGGGACCTAATTCACAGGGTTACTAAGAATATTAAAAGAGTCAATACAAACAACACACTTAGAACTGTGACTGACCCAAGTAAATACAATAAAGCTATATCTCATTTTAGTGTGCTTTGCTTTATTACGCTTTGCAGATATTGATTTTTTTTACAGATGAAGGTTTGTGGCAACCCTGCATCGAGCTGGTCTATTGGTGCCATTTTCCCCATAGTATGTGCTCACTTTGTGACTTTGTCACATTTTGGTAATTCTCACAACATTCCCAACTTTTTGGTTATATATCTGTTATAGTGACCTGTGATCTGGTGATCATTGATCTTACTATTGTAATTGTTTTGGGGTGCTACAAACCATGGCCATGTAAGATGGCAAAGCTAATTGATAAATGTTGTGTGTGTTTTGACTGCTCTATGCACCGGCTGTTTCTGTCCCTCTCCCTCTCTTCAGGCCTCCCTATACCCTGAGACTCGACAATATTGCAATTAGACTAATTATGAACACTACAGTGGCCTCTAAGTGTTTAAATCAAAAGACCAAGGCAATTAAGCTTAGTGAAAAGAAGACTTGTTGAAAGTTGAGACAGGCCAAAAGGTAGATTTTGCACCAGTTAGCCAAGTTGTGAATGCAAAGGAAAAGTTCTTGAAGGAAACTGAAAGTGCTACTCCAGTGAATACATGAATAATAAGAAAGCAAAGCAGTCATATTGCTAATATGGAGAAAGTTTTAGTGGTCTGGATAGAAGATCAAACCAGCCACAATATTACCTTAGCCAAAACCTAATCCAGACCAAGACTGAAAGAAGTGAGGAAGCTGCAGAAGAAGCTTATAGAGGTTGGTTCATGAGCTTTAAGGAAAGAAGCCATCTCCATAACATAAACATGCAAGGTGAAGCAGCAAATGCTGATATAGAAGCTACAGCACCTTATCCAAAAGAGAACTGATGAAAGATATTAATGAAAGATAACTGATGAAGTGGCTACACTATAGATTTTCAATGTGGACAAAACAGCCTTATATTGGAAGAAGATTCCATCTAGGACTTTCATAGCTGGAGAAGAGAAGTCAATGCTTGACTTCAAAGCTTCAAAGGCCAGGCTGACTCTTGATAGGAGCTACTGCAGCTAGTGACTTTAAGTTGAAGCCAATGCTCATTTTAACATTCAAAAATCCTGGCCTTCCAGAACTTCAACTAATTCCATCCAACTACCCCATATTACCGACAGCCCCTTCCAACACGAAAAAGTTAGAATGGCATTGCCCAAATACCCCTAATGAGTGGGAGAAAGATAAAAGGTGATGGTGGAGTTATACAGAGAAGGTAGGGTTTAACAAATGAGTATGAGTGCTGAATCATTTTATTGATATTTCCTTTAGCCTCCAGTACCTTAGAGCAGCTAGAAATAAAAACTTAAAATTGTGGAATTGTAACCCATACCAAACTCTGAAATCTGTCCTTTGTTGTAATGTAATTTGAAATTTATTGCTTTTATGTATATTTGTTATTTAAAGAGAAGGAGGAATATAACAGAGAAGATAGGCTTTAACAAGTGAGTATGACTGCTGAATAATTATATTGATACTTCTGTTGGTCTCCAGTGTCTTGGAGCAGCTAGAAGAAGAAAAAAAAACCATGGAACTGTAACCCATACCAAAGTTTAAAATCTGTTCTATAGCTACTTGTTATAAAGTACTTGGAAATTTATTGCTTTTTTGTATATATGCTGTATTTCACAGTAAAAAAAAAAAGTTAAAAAACAAAAAAAATCTTAGGATCCTTAAGATTTATGCTGAATCTACTCTACCTGTGCACTATAAATGGAACAAGGTCTGGATGACAGCGCATCTGTTTACAGCATGGTTGACTGAATATCTTAAGCCCACTGTTGAGACCTACTGCTCATAAAAAAAAGAGATTTCTTTGAAAATATTACTGCTCATTGACAATGTACTTACGTGGTCACCCTAGAGCACTGATAGAGATGTACAAGGAGATTAATGTTGCTTTCATGCCTGCTAACACAACATCCATTCTGCATGAATCAAGGAGTAATATCAACTTTCGAGACTTACTATTTTAAAAGTACATTTTGTAAGGCTATAGCTGTGATAGACAGTGATTCCTCTGATGGATCTGGGTGAAGTTAATTGAAAACCTTCTGGAAAGGATTCACGATTCCAGAGGCCATTAAGAACATTCATGCTTCATGGATGGAGGTCAAATATCAACGTTAACAGGAGTTTGGAAGAAGTTGATTCCAGCCCTCATGGATGACTGAGGGTTTTAAGACCTCAGTGGAGAAAGTAATTGCAGATGTAGTGGAAATAGCAAGAAAGCTAGAATTACAAGGGGAACCTGAAGATGTGAATGAATTGCTGCAATTTTATGATAAAACTCTAATGAATGAAGGGTTGCTTCTTATGGATAAACAAAGAGAATGGTTTCTTGAGATGGAAAGTACTCCTGGCAAAGATGCTGTGCACATTGTTGAAATGACAACAAAGGGCTTAGAATATTATATAAACAGTTGATAACGCAGCATTATGGTTTGATAGAATTGATTCCAATTTTGAAAGCAGTTCTATTGTGGGTAAAATGTTATCAAACAGCATCACGCTACAGAGAAATCTTTCATGAAAGGAAGAATCAATCGATGTGGCAATGTGGCAAACCTCATTGCTATCTTCTTTTTAAAAATTGCCACTGCACGGGTGGTACAGTGGCAGAATGTTTGCCTGCCATGCAAGAGACCCAGGTTTTATTCCCGGTCCATGCACCCAGAAAAAAAAAAAATTCCCACAACCATCCCAGCTTCAGCAACCACTGATCAGTCAGCCGTCAGCAACATTGAGGCAAGATCCTCCATCAGCAAGATTACAACTAGCTAGAGACTAAGATGATGGTTAGCATTTTTTAGCAATAAAGTATTTTTTAAATGAAGGCACATACATTATTTTTCCAGATGTAATGCTATTGCACACTTAATAGACTACAGAACAGTATAATTATAATTTTTATATGCACTGGAGAAATCAAAATTTGCTTGCCAAAATGAATATTGACTTTATTGCAATATTCATTTCATTGTAGTGGTCTTGAATGGAACCTGCAATATCTCTGAGGTGTGTCTGTATGGGGTGAACACAAAAGCAAGCAGTGAAATGTGCTGTTTGGCTGACATTAAGTTTCCATTTAACTTTGGGGAGGAGAGCGGTTCTTACAGAGTCAGGAGTAGATGTACATTGGTCAGCGTGGTATGTCCAATTTGATAAACTATCTCTCCTGGAATGACACTGGTTTCTCCCAAGGTGTTGCTTATCTGCAGTTCGGTAGGGTGCATTCCATTGTTCCATATTCTTGGACAATCCATTCAAGTCAATTGTTTTTGTCTTCTGGACACTTCTTCCTTTGAAAGGGGTCCATCCCAGCCATCCCAATGTAGCCTTCATTTTACTTTACTTAATAAATGTAAAGAATGGCTTGAAGGGATTAAGAGTAGAAGAAAATGACCAGTTAGCAGACTTTTGTATTCAAGAAAATAAATTATGGTGCTTTTGGCAATTATGGCAGCTTTTATTATAATAATAAACAGATCTGTAATGTGAATTGCGACTTGCTGATAGATTGGACAGAAGGAAGTAAGGGAAAGAAAGGAGTCAAGAATGACTCTCCAGGAAAGGAGGAAATATTAAACTTCCCCACCTGGGGAATTCCTGACAATCTTGCAAGCATTGGGGACAAACAATTCAATAGGCTGAGTCTTTGATTTGGGGGCTCACCCTTATGAAACTTATTCCTGCAAAGGAGAGAAGCTAAGCCTACTTATAATTATGCCTAAAAGTCACCCCCAGAAAACCTCTTTTGATGCTCAAATGTGACCTCTCTCTCTAAGCCAACTCGGCAGGTAAACTCACTGCCCTCCCCTCTGTGTGGGACATAACTCCCAGTGGTGTAAATCTCCCTGGCAACATGGGAAGGAACTCCCCGGATGAGCTGGGCTCTCTCATGATGGGATTGATAAAGCCTTCTTGACCAAAAGGGGCAAGAGAAAAAATGAGACAAAATCAAGTTTCAGTGGCTGAAAGATTTCAAGCAGAGTTGAGAGGTTATCCTGGAGGTTAGTTTTATGCATTACAATGTATTGGAGTGGCTAGAGGGAAGTACCTGAAACTGTTGAACTGTATTTCAGTTGCCTTGATTCTTGAAGACAATTGTATAACTATAAAGCTTTTACAGTGTGACCATGTGATTGTGAAAACCTTGTGGCTGGTGGACCTTTTATCCAGGGTGTGGACAGATGGGTAAAAAAATATGGACAAAAAATAAGTAAATAAGGAGGATACAATAAGGGGTAAAAAAAAAATGGGTAGATTGCAATACTAGCAGTCAATGAGAGGAAGGGGTAAGGAGAATGGAGAGTATGAGTTTTTAATTTTTTCTTTTTAGTTCTTTTTCTGGAGTGATACAGAGGTCGGGGGAACAGGGAAGGTCACCATGACTCGAGCTGTGTAAAATGTGCCGCCCCTTCTAGACGTCACCTAACCCCCTTGCTTAAAAACTGCCCCCACCAGGACCCAGCGGCGAACTCACAACTCCCTATCTTGAGTTCTGTGAGCTCTGCCCAGGAGAGCAGGAATAAACTCGCTCACTCTAAGGTTTTTTGGTCTGCCTCTTCTCTCTTTCACCTCCTAAACCTTACAATACAGATGTTCTAAAAATGATCATGGTGATGAAAGCATAACTATGCGATGATATTGTGAACCACTGATTGTATACGTTGAGTAGACTGGTGCATTAAGTCTTTTTTAAATTTTTATTATTTTTTTATTTTTATTTTATTATTATTATTATTATTATTATTATTATTATTATTTGCATGGGCAGGCACCGGGAATCAAACCTGGGTCTCCAGCATGGCAGGCATGAATTCTGCCACTGAGCCACCATCACACCGCCCAATAAAAATATTTTTTAAATAAAATTAAGTTAAAAAGAATGACTGCCAGGTTCTTGGCTTGAGAAACTTGTTGGAAGATAGTGCCACTTACCAAATGCAGGAAAACTGCACAATAATCAGGTTTGGGAGAAAATTTAGGTGTTTTGTTTTGTGCACATTAAGCTTGAGAAGCCTATTAGACACTCAGGTAGCTGTGTCAAGTGGGACACTTGGATAAACAAGGCTGAAGTTCAGGGGTAATGGTAGGGTTTGAAATATACCTTTAGTAGTCACTGGTGTGGAAATGGTATTTAATGCCATAATCTGGATGAAATTACTTAGGTACACAGGATAGTTGGAGAAAAGAAGGAGACTCAGGAATGAGCACTCCAACTTGAGTTTGAGCGGAAGAGACAGCAAGTGGACTGGGAAGCAGTTGCGGGATGTAGGAGGGAAACCTTAAGGATGTGAAGGGGGGAAGCCAAAAGAAGAATGGGTTCTTAGAAAGAAGGAGGGCCCAGCTGTATTTAAAAGCTCCTGAGATGACAAATAAGGTGAGTACAAAGAAGAGACCATAGTGTTTTGGCAACATAAGGTTCTCGATCGAGCATTTCTCACCTGTGTGTCCTTCCTTTTAGACCTACCTCAAAGTTCAGAAGGTCTTCCTTCTTGACCATCATTCTCCTTGACCACTTCTGAAGAGGGCCTTGAAGAATATGCCATCTGTGTTGGCTGAGAATTTTGTTTAGCCTGACTCCTCCCTGTAAAAGTTGAGGGCAAAAAAGTTCATTTTATCACTCTGGTCTCTTTCAGTCCACGCTGGGGGCACTTTGCCAAAACAACTTTCTCAAAACTGAATATATTCTATGTATTTAATTTCAGACAACTCCATGGAACAAAAGCCATGCCCACAATTCTTTCACATTTCTCTCTAGTCTTAGAAACAAGTATTTAATAACAGCCATATCAACCTTCTGTGGCACCAGCAAGTTGATCACTCTAGGAACCCTTTTGTCCAGCTGAATGGATAGGCACCACCTTAAACCTTTCAGAGGTCTTAACAAAGCCAGTCAGAAGCTTAGAAGAAAATCCCAGAAGACAACAACAGAACATGGTTTAAGAACACTCTTGAGGTCAAAGAGGGTGGTATGGTACGTGTGGCAGAAAAATCGACATCTGAAGTGAAAAGTGAGCAAGAAGGGAGGGAGATGTGTGTGGTTATAAAATGGCAACACAAGTGATTGCCATAGTATTGGCAATGTTGTGTATTGACTGTGGTGGTGGATGCACTTAAAATTATATTAAACTAATACACACAGATATATGACAAAACTGAAGAAATCGGAATAAGATCAGTGGATTATATCAAGATTGGTATCTCGATTGTGCTATTATACTATAGTTTTGCCAAATGATGATGTTGGGGGAAACTAGGCAAAGTGTACAGGGATTTCCCTGTATTATTTCCCACAATTGCCTGTGAGTCTACAATTATCTCAAATTTCTCAGTTAGCAAGCTACTTAGCATCACTTCTGGACATGACTGAGCTACCCCTGGGGCGAGAGCAGCCATCAGTGGGTTCATATTATTGCATGAATCTGGCTCTATATAGTAGAGAGAAGCATAGGTGGGGGAAAAAAAAACACTAACCATTATGTTCTACAATCTTAGATATCATAATCAAAAAATTCTATATTCACATGGATTGTGAACTCCTTCAAAGAAGTCATGATACAAATAGCACACAGTGACATGAAAAGAATAGAGTCAATATTAAATTGAATCACTAAAATATTACTGACACTTTTTTAAAAAGTGATTCAGAGTCAAACTCTGAATGTGAAAATATTTGTGAAATATCATACTCAATTTATTTTGCATATATTTTCATTTTTATGCCTTCTTAATAATGAAATAAGATAAAAATATCTAAATAAGTCCAAAAGAACTCTTTTGATAAAATGAAGTTTCAATGAAATAAAATAGACAGAATGCTCAGCACATTAGTCATTAGAGAAATGCAAATCAAAGCCACAATTGGATGCCACTTCACACCCAGTAGGATGGCTATTATAAAAAAAGATAGACAATAGCAAGTGTTGGTGAGGATGTGGAGAAACTAGAACCCTCACACATTGCTGGTAGGGAAGTAAGATGATGCAACTACTTTGGAAAATGGTATGGCCATTCCTCAAATAGTTAAACATAGAGTCACCATACAATCCAGCAATTCCACTCATAGGTATATCATTTCACTTCAAGAGAAATGAAAACATGTCCACACAAAAACTTCTACATGAATGTTTACAGCAGCATTATTCACAAAAATAAAAAAGGGGAAACAATCCAAATGTCCATCAATTGATGAATAAATGAATACAATGTGGTATGTCCATACAATGGAATATTATTTGGCAATAAAAAGGAATAGAGTACTGATAAACGCTGCAATATGGATGAACATTGAAAACATTATGCTAAGTGAAATAAACCAGGCACAAAAGGCCACAAACTTGTAAGATTTCACCTACATGAAATGCCCAGAATAGGTAGATCTATAGAGGTAGAAAGTAGATTAGCAGTTGACAGGGTTAGAGGAGGAAGGAATAAGGAGTGACTGCTAATGGGATTTCTTTTGGGGGTGACGAATGTTCTAAAAATTAGATCGTGGTGATATTGCATAACTCAATGAATATACAAAAGCCCCTGATTGTACACTTTAAACAGATAATTTGTATGGTATATGAAATCTATCCCAATAAAGTAGTTACTAAAAAACAAAACATAAAGCATTGTTGGAATTTTTCTTTCCTGGTGGTATTTGAAATGATACTGCACCTTACAATTGATGGTATTTTAGCACTGATTAAATGTGGTAATTTGTTTTCTTCATTATCAAAGTAATCCTGGGACTTAAGTATTAGTACTCCATTTTATAGGTGAGGGAAGTCATTTCCCAACCCGGATTTGACGTCAGGTCTGTGTGGCTCCTGAACTCTGCCTGTGGAAAATTTGAATGATTGCCAAGCCCGGGTTAGAGCACAGCAAGAAGACGACTGTAGAAAATGACTGTGGTCTGAAAGGGCCAAGGTCAAGGCTGAGTCTACAGGGAAAGCAGAGTGGCTTTTGACTCCAGAAGTCCGGGTGGAAGACAGACTCATTCTTTGTAGACTGGTCAGGAACACAGTTCCCATCTGTGGGAAAGGAGGAAAAAAATGGAACTGTCAGCTGAGCAATTATCCTGGGCTCGGTAAATTCGTCTGGTGTTAAACATCTACTGAGTGGACAGTATAGGATCTGCTCCAGCCCTCCTTCTCCTGAGGGTCAAGGATAGAATCATCTCTGGACTTTCCCGGAGGGCAACAACTCACCTGGGTTCTGTCTCAGGGAGAAGCCTGCGGAGACAGCAGATTTAGTTTTTATCTGCACGCTCCTCCTTCTGACCTTCTGAACTCCGCCCCTCAAGGTTTCCTCTCCTGGTCCATTCTCCCTGCAGAGCCATCAGCCATTTGGACAGGCTCTGGACTCAATTTTAGCTTCAGACAACAAGTAGCAAACCAACTACAGAAGTCACCTGGCATGAAAATGGATGGTGGCATCCCACAGATATGTACCAGAAAACAAGGACTCTGAGCAAGAACATGTTTCCTGGAGGGTATAAATAATATCTGAAGTCATTCTGAGTTCCTTTCATTCCTGCCTGTGCTTGGTTGATACTGTTAGGTATCCCAGAAAAGCCACATTCTTCTAATCCAATCTTATGGGGGCAGAGCTATTGTTGGGTGGGATCTCTTAATTAGGTTGTTTCCATGGAGCTGTGACCCTGCCCATTCAAGATGGGTTTTAATTCACTTACTGGAGTCCTTTAAGAGGGAAATATTTTAGAGAAAGCACAATGCTTGAAGAACCAATATAGAGAGCTGAGAGATGAAACCAAGTGACAATGCTTGAAAACAGAAAAAGACCCCTGGGAGATTCTACACTGAGAGATAAAATCCAGAGTTTGCAGCAGAGAAGCTAAGAGAGGACCCTGGAATCAGAAGCTCAAACCGGAAGCCAGGAGAGAAGGACAGTAGAGAGTGCCCCGTGCCTTCCCATGTGACAGAGAAACCCTGAACTCAATAGGCATTTCTTGAGTGAAGGTATCCTATTGTTGGTGCCTTAATTTGGACATTTTCATGGCCTTAGAATTGTAACTTGGAACGTAATAAATTCCCTTTATAAAAGCCAATCTATTTCCGGTATATTGCATTCCAACAGCTTTAGCAAACCAAAACACTGCATTCTCTGAGTTAGAGGGGGGGAAAAAGCCCTGGTTTCCAGGACACTCTTTGTGGCAGAAGCTACTGCCTGAGTCCCTCAAGAGCTGCAGAGGCTGGCTGCTGACTTTGGGCCTGCCTGTCTTGACCTTCCTCTCCTTCCTTAGGGCTTTTTATAACCTCTACCTGGCCCCAGGCAGCTGTCCACACCGCCAGCATCTCACCCCCTTCAACTGTATGTCTTACCTGTAAAGGAATCTGGCAAGATATGCCCCAGTCCTTTTCCATTTGGTTACAAAGCTGGACTTCACTGTACCCGTTTTATAGTTGAGTCCCTTCACTAAAGCCATTTAAAGTGGCAGAGGATAGGAAAGGTCAGGTTGGTAAAAGAATCACTTGCCCATATTTGAAGGACACGTTCTCAATTCTCTGAAACATCCACAAGCCCGCCCCCCCGCCATTACTCTATCTGAAGCAGTTGAGTCGATAGATATTAGCCATTAAGATGAATCTTCTAACCAGGAGGCAGTAGAACATGATGAAGGAGTAACATATTGGGAAAGATAATAATTTGGAATTAGCTATGATCAATCATGTATGGGGAATCCTGTGCAGAGGCAGGGAATTCATTCATTCATTCACACATTTACTGAACAAATATTTTTTAGCCCCTACTAATTAACAGGTGGGGGTTCAATAGTGAGCAAAAGACACAAAAACCCTGGCCTTATGGAACGTATATTCTAGTGAGAGAGGACAAATGATGAGCAAAATAAATAACTTATGAAAAATATTAGAAAGTAATATGTGCTATGGAAAAAAATAAAGCAGAGAAGGGTTATAGGGAATAGAAGAGGGTTGCAATTTTCAAAGCAGTTCTCAGAGTTGGGCCCTGGGCCCATAGTTCAAGCCACCATCATCTATTGCCTGGAGCACTTACACAATCCCACCTGATTGCGGCATTTCCCCAATAGGAACATCCTTTACAGTCAAAAGCAGTATCAGTTATAACCACTCAAGTGTGTATTGAACCAAAGAGCCTAGCCATTGAGTTACATCAGTCCAGTGTCCAATTTTGGAAGTATTTCCAAGTTCAGTTAAAGTAATTTTCTGATCATGCGCGTGGATGCTTCCTGATACCAGAGTGAGTCATTCCCGTGTCAGCCCAGAAGGCATCCAGGTCTCCTTAGGAAAGAAGAAGACTCAGCTTCTGCATTTGTCCTGCTTGTTCTTGAAGAGGGTATGGTTTGGGTAGAGAGGTAGTATGAGGGCACTGGATCAGCACCAGTCCTGATGGAACAGACCTCAGCATGGGAGCCTCGGTCTTCTTTTTCCTATTTGCATACAGTAAACATCAAGACTGCCCAGAGAAGCTTGGTGGTTCCTCAGGAAGCTAAGTATAGAATTACCATATGATCCGGCAATCCCATTGCTAGGTATCTACTCAGAGCACATAAGGGCAAGGACACAAATGGACATCTGCACACCAATGTTTATAGCAGCATTATTTACAATTGCCAAGAGATGGAAACAGTCCAAGTGTCCATCAGTGGATGAGTGGCTAAACAAGCTGTGGTACATACATATGATGGACTATTACACAATTATTATAAGACAGAATAAAGTCATAAAGCATGTAATAAAGTGGATGAACCTTGAGGACATTATGCTGAGTGACATTATCCAGAAACAAAAGGACAAACACTGCATGGTCTCACTAATATTAACTAACATTAATGAGTGAGAATTGAAGTTAAGAACGCAGGTTATCAGGAGATAGAAACAGGATAGAGATTGGGAAATTGGTGCTGAAGGAATACAGACTGTGCCACAGAACTGATTATTAAAATTCAGAAATGGATAGCACACTACTACCTGATTGTAGCACAATAATATAATTACATCGAATGAAGCTGAATATGAGTATGATAGAGGGAGAAGGGCTGAGGCATGTATGAAACCAGAAGAAAAGATAGAGGATAAAGACTGACATGGTATAATTTAGGAATGCCTAGAATGTACAATGATGATGATTAAATATACAAATTAAAAAATGTTTTTGCATGAGGGAGAACAAGGGAATGTCAGTACCGCAGGATGTTGAAAATAGATGGTTTATGGGGAAAAGTACAATCAATGTAAACTAGGGTCTACCCTAGTCAGCAGTAACATTGTAATAAGCTTACACTGAATGTAACAAAGGCATTATGCCAAAACTAGACGTCAACACGAGGGGGGATTGGGAAAGGGATATGGATTCTGTGTGGAAGGAAAGGAAATATCTTCATAGTATGGTGGTGAAAGCATGTCTATACAATTAGGCTGGATTGTATGATGAGTGAATAAAATGGTTTAGAAATGAACAGAGACAAACAAGTGTTAGAGAATATGTGGAGAGAGAGATGTACCTATTACCTGTTGGTAGGGAAATGAGAGGTGCAGCCCCTTGGAGGGCAGGGTGGTGGTTCCACAGGAGGCTGGGATGAGGTTGCCATATGATCCTGAAATCCCATTGCTCACTATATATCTGGAGGAACTGAGTGTGGGGACACGGATGGACATTTGCACACTGGTGTTTCTGGCCGCAATGTTCGTGATCCACAATGAATGGAGGTGGCCTAAGGATACAGTGATTGAGGAATGGAAAGGGGATCTATGCTGTATACATACAATAGACTACTGAGGGGCCACAAGAAGGAATGAAGTTGTGAGGCATGTGACTAGGTGAATGAACCTTAAGAGCTGTATGTTGAATGAAATGTCAGGGAAAAAAAAA
>PVIY010055357.1:0-13782 GCA_004026745.1 Myrmecophaga tridactyla | reverse complement strand
CTATCTATCTACCTACCTACCTACCTACCTATTTATCATCCATCTATCTACCTATCTATCTTTCTATCTACCTATCTACCTATTTATCTATTTTATGAACACTTCAGAACAGGTCGCACACATGCTACTCCTCGAAGTCATAATACTTGCATGTACATTTGCTATGAACAAGGATATTCCCTTATGTAAAAACCTTAAGTACAATTATCAATTTCAAGGAATTTAACAGTGATATCAAGCTTACATTCTATATTCCAATTTTTTTCATGCCCTGTGGTGCTTTGAAGCTGCATGCACACCAGAAAAATATTCATAAATTCAATCCATTTCTGTGGGTATGAACACACTGTAAGTAGAATCTTTCGATGAGGCCACTTCAATTAAGTTGAGGTGTGGCCCAGCCCAGCCATGATGTATCATAATCCTATTACTGGAGTCCTTTGCAAGTAGAATGGAACTCAGAGGGAAAGCCACAAAGGGAGCAGCTAGAAGGTGGACCTCAGAAGGCTCTGGAAGAGAAGGGAGTGACGCAGAGAAACCGCGATGTACCTTGTCATGTGACAGACTAAGAACAAAGGACAGCAGCCAGCCAGCCCTAGAACACGAGTCTTTAGGGAGAATGCATCACCCTGATGCCACTTTGATTTGGATTTCTTCTCAGCCTCGAACAGTGAGTGAATAAATTCCCATTGGTTAACCTGCACCATTTCATGATATTTGCTTAAGCAGCCTAGGAAACTAAAACATGCTCCAATAATGTCGTTTTGAGCCTTTTCTCTTCAATCTTTAGATTCCATCCAGTATCATGTATTACATTTTCTTGTCAGTATCTCTTTAATTTCTGTCTTCCTTTTCCTTAAATTGTGGTAAGAAAAATACAACGTAAATCTTCTGATTCCAAACCCTCCCAAGGATACCATTCAGTGGGATTAATCAGGCTCACAATGTCGCAGTATCCTCTCCACCATCCATGACTATACATTTCCATGCCCTCGAACAGAAACCCTGCCCTTATTTTGCCCTAACTTTCCATTGCTCCTTCTCCCCACCCCTGGTAACCTATATTCTTTCTGTCTTTTAGAGTTTTCATAGGCTCTGAAACGTTCTTTGTGGTTACCAAGGGACTTAAACTTATCCTAAATTTATAGCAATCTCATTTACTTTGATTCCTATTTAATTTCAATAGAAAATGCAAACTATGTTATTATGCCCTTCTATCCCTCCATCTTTATGTAGCTTTTGTCACAAATTATATATTTACACATTATAAGGCCTAAACCATTGGATTATCTATACCTTATTTACATTTGCCTTTTGGATATTTGCAAGAAGTAAATCAAATTTGCATGGATTTACAAATCTAAAATACAATAATACTGGTATTTCTATTTATCCATGTCATTATTTTTACTGGAGATCTTTATTTCTTCTGATGGCTTTGGTCAATTATCTAGTGCTGTCTTCTTTCAACCTGCAGAGCTACCATTTCTTATAGAGCTGGTCTTGGTGGTGACGAAGTCCCTCAACTTTTGTTTCTCAGGGAATCTCTTAATCCCTCCTTCATTTTTGAATGAATTTTGCCAGTTATAGAATTCTTGGTTGGCAACTTAAGGCATTTTCTTTTTAACAAGGCATAAGTGATATTCAGATATGAGCCTCCAATCACAATCTTCCTATTTCAGTTTCAAACTATAGATTCACTCTCTAGGCAAAGTTCTATTGTATTATTGTGCTTTCAAATACTAATGCAGAAAGATTGTAGGGAAAGTAGTCAAAGAATATTGCTGATTGGCAAAAAGAAAAAGAATCAAGGGTTGAAATTACCAGGGCGGCAGTGCAGTTCAGTGGATAATACTAGGTACACATACATGTGTTCAAATTTTGGCTCCTCTTTTGACAATATATTGGCCTTAAATAGGTTTCTTAACTATTTTGGCCCTCATTTTGTTTGTTTGTTTGTTTGTTTTGCATGGGTAGGAACCAGGAATCAAACCCGGGTCTCCAGCATGGCAGGTGAGAACTCTGCCTGCTGAGCCACCATGGTCCGCCCTAGTCTTCATTTTTAAAAGCTATAAAATAATGATAATGATATGCATTATACAGGGTAATTGCAACAAAAAGTATAGATTATATTAGCTGTTAAACAATTAGTAGCTATTATTACTATGATTGACAGGTTAGTATAAAAGTTACATCCAAGGCAGATAAAAACCAGAGACCACTTCCTTCTTAAGTCTTTTCCAATAATTTTAGTTAACATTGTACTCTGCTTCTTGATTACTTTAGCATTTACTGACCATATTTAATTTAATTTTTTATTATACCCTATCTTTTTCTTCTCTGATTATTTCATAAGGGTAAGGCTTGAATCTAAACATCATCATAATCTCCTGAAGAGAAGAATGGGAGTTAGCATGGTTAACTTTTTCCCCCTGGTATAGAACTTCACACGCATGCACACACACACACACACACACACACACACACACACACACACACACAGGTTAAATAAATGAATCTATTAGACTATGCAAGTAAAAAGTTCAAACAAAAGTTAAAACTGATAGAACTTTTGGTTAACTATAGTTACCCTTAAGTTATTTACTCTTTGGGGGGCTATACTGTCAAAACTATTTCAGATATCATGCAGTGATTCTTATTCAAGTGGAAGAAAAGTCAAATAAGTATGAACTCTATCAATACCAGACTATTAGAAACAATTAAGGTGAAGTCAGATCGGATCTCTTGTTAGTAAAAGCAATTTAGAGAGAATAAGTTTAATATTATAAAATAATGACTCAATAAGGGAAATTTTGAAAAATTGGAATTTTTTCTCTATATCAATAGCAGATCTACCACAATCACTTCTACATGCACATAATTACTATCACATTCCTGCTACATTACATACCCCAAATTAAAATCCTTAACTGGGTATGCTAAGGCTCATCATGTTCTAGCCCAGTGTAATTACACGTTATTTTCTTCTATTTTTCCTATACATTCTCTATGCTCAGGGCCTACACTCATTCATACTGTGCCTTTTGATGAAGTAAAAAGAAGTCACTGCACAGGTGCAAGGCTGAGGAAATAAGCAGACGCACCTTTGTGGAAATACAAGGAAGGCACCCCTTCTTTTGAATGGAAGCTGCTCAACAAAACATACCATTGTTTGGGAACAGAGCATGCTCTGGGTTTCAGCCAGCTGGTGCCCTGTGTACACTCCTTGTGCAGTAAACAACTTATAAAATCTTATCCAGCAGACTTCTTTATGTTCCAGCAAAATGAAATTACTCAGTATTCCTCCGGTTTTTCTTATCTATCTTCATTTGTACCTTGATTTTTTCCCCCCATGGGCAGTCACCGGGAATCAAAACCAGGTCTCCGGCATGACAGGCGAGAACTCTGCCACTGAGCCACTGGTGGCCCGCCCAGTACCTTGATTTTTGTGAATTCCAAATCCTATTAACCACATTCAGACCGAATCAATCATTATTTCCTCTATGATACCCCTTTTTACCTTCACTTTTAAAAATCATTGCATTTATTATATTTTATTGGATTTATGTTTACACAACTGTCTCCCTACTAGACTATAAGATTCTTAATGGAAAATTTCATATTTTATTCACATTTATAAACTAAGTGATTAGTACTATCTTTTATACATTGTTCACTGAGTGAATAAATAAATCGGTGAATCCATGAATCCACGACTAGACAACTTCATGATTAGACACATCAATGGATGGATAGAGATGAATACATGACTGACTAAATAAAATGCTTTTATATTTACCTGAAATAATCTATTCCTATACCTGATAAGATCTCATACTGTGAGTTTCTATTCAAATTTCCTATTTTATGTTTTTTTTTCCACAATTCTCCTTTTAACAATCCAGAGGGCATGATTTCCAATAACCCACAACAACAATGAAAGAAATATTTATGGCAGGCTTTGAGCTAAGAGCATTCCATAAGTTCGCTCATGCAATCTTTCCAGCAACCAAATGGGGCAGAAACTTTAATTATCATTTCTCACCTATTAATAGATTGCTTCTATGCCCCTGAGAAAACCACGCCCTGCAGCTATAAAGTAACTTGTCCATGTTCGCACAACTTGAAAGTATTGAAATCAGGACTCTGATTCCAAGCTCACATTTCTAACCACTACATTACACCTTTCTGTGTTTACTTATATTTTATCCTCCCAAAGTTGAGTGTTGGGCACAACAGCTGGTACTCAATAAAGGGTAATCAATGAAATTAAGTAACGAAATCTAAATGAAGCTCTCTTCAGACAACTGCAAGAATTACTGAAATCCCAACATGAGTGTCTTTATTTAAGTAATCACATATATCTGAAGAGTATGGTAGAAAGAAATTCTAAATATGCAATTGTAATGATTACATGCATGAATTCATATTTCAGTACATTTATTAAATCATTTTTAAAGTATACTTTCTGGGGCTTCATTTTCCTACCAAAGAACTAATGCAAAATGTAAGATGAGGTGTTATGAAACAACACTCATAAACATGTTTCAAACCCTACAGAATGTATCTAAACAGATGCTACATTTGAAAGAAAATACTTTATTTACAGTGCTAACGAATTTATATAACAAGCCCATTCGTTTTGCTCTTTGAATTCTTTAAAATGAATAATCTCCCTCTGTCTTTTTTTCCTATTAAATAGATGAATCCATTTAGTTATGTTGAAGCCACAACCATACATGATAAAGTCATTGGCTTATGTACAAGCAGATCAGTAAACAGGCTTTGAACAGGTAAACTGAGGTACCATGGAACCCACAGAGGGGTAATATCAGCAACTGCTTGCAAGGAAAGGAACAAGCAAAACCTGAGAGAAAAGTAGCATGTAGTCAGATAAAATGGGTGGAATAGGGGAAAGGGTCAGACTCAGGAAAAATTTTTGTTTGTTGGGGAAATTCAAATTGGCATTACAGGCTAAAGGGTTTGAGCTTTCCCTTGAGTACAAAAAGGAGTGCTGAAAAGCCTTATGTGATGGAATTAGAGCCAAACTTGTTTTCTAGAAAGATGACCCCATCTGCTGCATAGGGGAATTTTTTTAGAGGGTGGAAAATGGAGACAACTTAAAGAGATGATGGGGGTCAGAATTAATTTGATGACAGTAAAGACAGAAAAATCCCACTTTGTCTTAATGGTCTTTTATAATTTTATCACTGGTTAGCACTTTGCATCCAACACCCTGGCAGGAGGGTATAAGTTGATTTTACTTGTCAGAAATTTTACCTACCTTTCACCTCTACTCACTTTTTAAAAATGTAATTCAACACTTTGTTTGACAAATCAGAATCCGTCAGCCAAATTTATAACTCTCAATGTTCACAATTTTTTCACTTTATAGTTCAAATAGTATCATTCCTGGAACTATGTATTTTTAAAGCATGTGATTTTTTTTTTTCCTCATTCCTAAAGGTTCATTTCTCTCCTTTCAGGAGTAACTGAAATCTAAGTAAAATAATTGCATTTTTTTTCCTGTACAAATTTATCAGATTGAAGAAAGCAAAAAGATAACAGAAATGGAGTAAAGCGAGAAAAACATCTAACATGCATTTAGAATGATAGTTATAAAGGATTACAAAATCAAAATTACCATAAAATAGACTAAGTATGTTGTTTATAATTTTAAAAGCTAAAAATGGATTTAAGTATTTAGAAAAAAAGGTTAAAGCAACCCATCCGCCACTGACTCATGCCCAATTTTACCTTTTCAAATCTTTTTTTAGAATCTATCCCCTCCCACCATTTTCACTCTTGCAAATTCAATTCACACATTCACTGAGCTTCCTATGGCCTAGCACAATAGCCTCTTTTCTTATCTCCTGATTTCACTTTCATTTCTTCAAGGAGCTAACAGGCAAATCAGTGAAATGTACGGTCAACTAAAAATCGTAACCTCACACAAAAGAATGTACACACTAAAACACATGAAGGAGAGTTTAATGAGACAGAACTGATCAGAAGTATACAAGAAAGAAGAATCTAAAAAAAGATAAATGGTTCATAAATAAGGGTTTGTACTTTAGGGACATTTTATGATGAGGAAAATTTGCGTTTATATGCTGGCATAAATCTTTCAACTGTTTTCCTGAGTTTTCTTATTCTGAGATTGTGTCTTTCCTACTGCTCCCATAAAAATCCATGTTAATATATGTTATTAAATGTTATATTTCATGAGTTTGATTGCTTGTTTGTGTTAATGCTGTCCCTCAGTAAAATAAGAAGCTATCAACCCTGCATTGGTTCCCAAACTAACTTTGAAAATTTTAGTAGTCTGAGAAATCTAGAAGTTTGAGGACTGCTTACTTATAGGGTATGGATCTATCAGATGTTAAATAATTGAGACAGAATATGTTTGGGAGAGCATGTTCTGCTTACAAGTAGAATGAGAAGTGTAGGTAAAACACCAGCATGAAGACGTCCAGGGGTAAATGGTTCATGGAAGAGAGAGCCCTGTTGGAAGATAGCTTAGGGAATTATGGAGAAGAAGGTGAACCTTGAGAATGCTAGGAAGACAAAAGTAGAACGAGAAAATAAAAACATAGGGTGAGAGGGGTTTGGGGAGAGAAATACCAAAAGGAGCCAAAGAAGAAAGTTGTCCACCCCAGCTACATGTCTAAAGAGTTCCCTTGGTGCATCTCTGAGAACATGCTATTCTCCTTTGGCAAGCATCAACATTCTCCTATCAGTTCAGAAGTTTCTGCCTATTAAAATCATACTCTTCCATTTTGGCTGATATTAATATAGCCACACGGACTCTGTTTTGACTACTCTTTGCATGGAATATTTTTTCCATCCTTCTACTTTAAACCTATTTGTATTTATGGAACTAGCATACAGCTAGGTTGTTCTAGTTTGCTAGATGCCTGAATGCAATATTCCAGAAACGGAATGGCTTTTAAAAAGAATTTAATAAGTTGCTAGTTTACAGTTCTAAGGCTGAGAAAATGTCCCAATTAAAACAAGTCTATAGAAATGTCCAATTTAAGGCATCCAGGGAAAGATATCTTGGTTCAAGAAAGCGTAAGACATTCAATGCTTCTCTCTCAGCTGGAAGGGCACATGGCAAACGTGGTGGCATCTGCTGGTTTTCTTGTGGCTCTACCAAAGGGACTCTCTCCAAAATGTCTCCTCTTTTAAAGGATTAATGGGTGGTGTCACAACTCCATTGAAGCTATCTGATCAAAAGTTACCACCCACAATTGGGTGGGTCACATCTCCATGGGAACAATCAAAATGTTCCCACCCAGCAGTGTTGAATGAGGATTAAAGAACATGGCTTTTCTGGGGTCCACCACAGAGTCACACCGGCATATAGGTCATGTATTTTTATTCATTCTGCCATTCTCTGCCTTCTGCTGTTTACATTTAAAGTACTTACTGATGATACAGGACTTTTTTCTACTATTTTAGAATACAATTTGGTGAGAATAATATTTGAGAAGCCTGGCCATGGCATTGTGGGATTGAGAAAGAATTCTTGACCAAAAACGGGGAAGAGAAATGAAACAAAATAAAGTTTTAGTGGCTAAGTGATTTCAAATGAAGTCAAGAGGTCATTCTGGAGGTTAATCGTATGCAGTATATAGATATCCCTTTTCAGTTTTTGGTGTATTAGGAGTCGCTAGAAAGAAATACCTAAAATATTGAACTGTAATCCAGTAGCTGTGATTCTTGAAGATGATTGTACAACTATATAGCTTTTAAGTTGTGATTATGTAATTGTGAAAGTCTGGTGACTGACATGCCTATTATCCAGTATATGGACAGATGAGTAAGAAAATGAAGATGGAAAAAATAAATAGTATTAGGAGGGAGATGGGGGGTATGGAATGTTTGGGGTGCTCTGTTTTACTTTTATTTTTATTCTTTTTTGGGGGAGTAATGAAAATGTTAAAAAAATCTGTTGTGATGATTAATGTACAGATATATGATGATACTGTGAACTACTGATTGTAGACTTTGGATGATTATATGGTATGTGAATATATAGCAATAAAATCGCATTAAAAATATTAAAAAATACTCTTTTTTTTTCTTTCTTTGTCTATCTCCTTTCAATGTAGAACTGATTTGAACAGCATTTGTTAATTTTAGATTTGGTATCTCTCCAAAACTTTGCTTTCCAAATAATTGCTTTGTCTCTATGCAAAACCCATACACCCATTCCTAGAGTCCTAAATTCCTAGGACACCTAACTCTAGTCCAGACCCCAGCATCTCAAGCCCCATTACTCAGAGATGCCAGGGAAGAAATGGGAGTGGGTTGGTGAACCAAACATAAACAAAAATGATACACTCAGTGTCAACTCCAGGTTCCTTCCCATAGATAAAAGGCCCACTATGAAGTACAAAAACAGTAAAAGGACAACCAGAAAAGATTAAATGTTTGAAAGAAAGTAGGTAGGAAGGGATATTTTGAGTAGAATCTTTTTCTCCAATAATAAAGAGAATAAGGATTGTATTAACACATGGAAACTTTTCTGGAAACATTCTATACAAATGAAATCATAGAGCAAGAAGACTACAGAACATTTAGTGAACAAGTAAGAATACTGAGTTCCAGTAATACTTTTTCTCCTAAGACCACACAGTCACTGTACCAGAGTATGACCAACTTTACATTTCATTTTCATATATTACATGTTCACAGCAAAACTAAACAACTAAAAAGAAACCACAATTGAAATTTATAAAATATTGATTTTCTTTCTTCTAAAAGGCATAGAATTTGGGAATTGAATAGGTACTCATCGGGTCCAAATGCATAGCCAAAATAGTTTTCTGGACTAAATATAGTCTCTCTCCTACCATATCATGTACTATTTGGATTTGAGAACTATATTATCTATATATTTAAGCCACGAGGACATATTTTGAACAGAACAGGAACAAAGACTTCAGGGCATTCCACTGGTTCAAATGCACATGAACTTTTTAGTCAATTAAACAGTTCTACTATACAGTCCATAACTTTTCATTTTATCCAAGTAAATATATATGTGAGATATTTTATGCACACTGATTATATATCTTATAGAGATGCTCATATGTATAAGTAGCAAAATTAAATTAAAAACTGCTTATTGGAAAAACGACTGAAACTGATGCCAAATACCTACCTGTATATATCTGTGAATGTACCAAGAAGCCTGCTTTCCATCATTCACCGATTCCACTGTAGTGTTTGCCACATCAACAACATCTCCACCTGCAAACACCCATGGTTCACTGGTTTGCATCGTTTCTGGATCCACTTCTGGGAGATCCCATCTGTTAAACTTTATAGGACTCAAGGCTTCCCTTACTGAGAAAAATAAAAAAGAAGCGAATGAGAACAGGCAATGACTAATCTGTGCATTGTATTATAATAACTTGAAAATTACAAAAAAATTATGATTTAATTTTGTTCTAGGGATTCAAACAACTGTTTTTTAATGAACCATAAAAGTGGAAAATTAATGAAATATCTGAATTAACAACACAGTCAAAGTACACTGACTTAACCAACTCACTTGAAATATGCCTCACATGTATGAATTAAAGATAGATCAGAGATTTGACCAGAGCTTCAGATCTGGTATTGCTGTCAAAGAGGTATGGATCTATCGAGACGGAAAGTATATGCCTTTAGATGCACAGAAAATGCATTTTCTAAAACTTTATTTATCCATACAATTATTTCCTGCTATTCTTCCTAAATTTTTCTTGTATGTCACAGGTGTAGGTTATCAGGGATTTGGTGTGATGGTCAATCTTTTCCTTTCCCAAGTTGTTATAAAGCAAAACCAGATGAAATCTGCATTTTCACCAAATTGTTTGCATTTAGTGTTAGGCAATTTAATGGACCCAGGATTAGAGTGAACTTATATTTAGGTAGCAATTTATGTTTTGTTTTGTAAATAACTAATGCAAACTTTACCATCAGCACTTTGTGAAAATTGCTCTGAAAAATAATATTATAGTTGTTTGCAAAATATTCTGAGTTCCAGTGGTTCTAAAAGTGTCATGGAACAGGAAGAGGTTGTATTCCTTTAAGAAACATATCTACAGGAATCTGTAACCAGACACATTATCCTGAGATTTGAGAGAGATAAATGAATGCAGATTACAGATAAGGTTGATCAAGACACGAAATGAACACATGTATATGGCACCTTATCTGATGGAGCCAAGTGAGCCAGTGTTTAGGACAGGATCATGGCCCAGTGGCCTCTCCAGGTGCTCACATCACAATTTTTAAATATAGCACCTCAGAACAGACTAAGGGAGCTATTCATTACTCCAACTTAAAAAAAATAAACAAAAAACAGGGACAACTTAAACTAAAGGAGAAAAGTTTAGAGAGATCCTGGAACAGAAAAGTCAGTTTTTGAATAGATTAAAGAATCAAGTAGAATGTAAAATAATTCAATCATAAAACCTGTTACTCTGGCATCTAAAACCATTTAAACAAGAAGAGAAAACACAAAATAAATCTTGGTATCTATTTTTAGCTTTTCCCTTAAAGAATAATAGAATTGTAGAAAACTATTAAGGGACTATGATTTATCGTGTTTGCCCCACAAGACGGTAGCTTCCAGGAGAAAGGGTTTATGTCCATGCTGACAGCCACTGCGCGACAGAGGTCAGCTCAGGGCCTGCTGTATAGGAGACATCCTCGACTCAATGGATGAATGAATGAATGAAGTAGGTGGATCACTGTTCTTATACTCAGGTTTTCATCTAAGAATTTGCTGCCCTTTGTATTTGTTATGTTATTTCACCTTTTATAGAGAATAAAATTAAATATTCATGCAATTATTTTCAGTGCAGAATGGCATTTCAAGAAGGTTTTTCTCATGTCTTTAAAGGTCACATGAAAAGAGCCCTTTATCCTTTGTTCCCCATTGCATAACAGATCATCACTACCATCTGTTGACAGTTACTTGAGTTGCAAGAAAGTCAATAGTGAGCATGACTCGTCAATTCAAATTTTAAAAATGGCAACTGTAACATACCATCATTGAATGATTTATATAATGAGTTACACATATACAGGTAAGAGGTAAAAAAATAATTTTCTTATGTAAAATGTCCTGATTTGTTCAAAACATTGATCTAACTTTGACCCATACAGAGACTTGGAATAAACATGATTTTTAAATGAGAAAGGATTCAAAATTATTTCACTAGAAGATCAAACCCTTTTCTACATTTATGTCCTATTTTAAGAGCCCTATCCCTGAAAGTGAAGCACAGATTTTACTTTAAGCTTGAGTATGGTAGAGATCATTCCTCCTTATCTTTAGAGTTAAAGACATATGCTGTGAAGTTATTGAAGTTTGAGCTTCAGGGTTCTTCACCTGCATGGGCCACTTTCAAGGTCTTGTGCCTAATTTTGAATTTATAATATTTTTTTTTCTTAAAAGAGTCCCCAAATTATATAAACTTCAGGACTCACAAGGGCTGAGTCTACCCTGCATAGAGCACATTACATGTGGTAGGTGCTGAATAAATGCTTGCTGAATTAAATTATTCTCAGGGATTATGCTTTACAATTTCTTACTAGATGTGAAAATGTACAGAATATGATTCACTTTAAAAATAGAGCTCCAGGGCAGTGCAACAGTGGCTAAGTGGCAGAATTCTTGCCTGCTATGCTGGAGAGCCGGGCTCGATTCCTGGAGCTGGCCCGTGCAAAAAAAATAAATAAATAAAATAAAAAATTGAGCTCCATCAACAAATAAAGACTTAAGAGAAGCCACTGTAAGTTTAACATATAGGTTCTACATTTCTTAATATGTTTAGCACTATCATCATATATCACCCCAGTGAGCATTTATATGTGAATTTAAAAGCATTTTCATAGGATTTCCACTCTACACATAATGTGTTGTTACACCTCCCTAAACAATACATACTCATGTACACTTTAAAAATAAGTTCTCTTTCTTTCATGTTTGATTCATTTTGTCCTTTGAGGATCTGAAACTGAGTATTAAAACTTTTAATTATTTTATCATTTGTAATACCCAGCTAAACTTACTAATAACTAAACAACTGTTTGATACTGTAGTCTAAAATAGTATAAGCTCTTTCTTTCATAGTATTATCTCAGCCTTCCTTTAAAAATTATCTACTGAATTTCCCTACTGCTCTTCTTGGAGGCCCTCAACTGTAATATGTTCATTGTTTCATTCCAGAAATCAATAGTAGCTGATAATGCTATTAACACGCTATGGAAAAGTTTACACCAATAAAATTAGAGACAAATGTGTCAATTTTAATAGCTAATGTTTTGATTTTCAATATCTATAAAAATCAATGAAAAAGTGGAACATAGACAACTTATACGAAATATGCTACAGTAGGTCAGAAAACATTCTGTACCATGGTGGTACCCAGTCAAAGAAAGATGGTTCATCACAACTTGAACATCAAATGGTTAGGATCATTTCCCTGCACATTTTATTTAAGCCTGTGTAATATATAGCATTCATAAACTTGATGAAATTTTGCTGAATCCAATTATGGGTCCAAATAGCATGCTCTATATATTTTCCCTGACCCTTTTGAGTAGTTATGTTAGAATTTAACCATACATTTAAGCTCCAAAGTATTTAACTAAGAACTCAAATCAAGGTATATCAGTGACAAACATCCATGACCACTTTATTCATAACTTGTCATTAAATGGTTCATTTCCTTTTACTGCCTCTCATGAAGAAGACTTTCACCCTCCTTATCAACTTATGTAACTGTCCATCTATAAACTTCTCACAATTCTGCCAATGTTTTTAACTTAGAATACAATGAAAATAAATCTCAGAGGCAAATCTGTTCTTCTTTTCCAGCTTGGAAAGAGAGAAAAGCATAAGTGAGTGAAAAATGTATATTTACATTTGCAAACCAAATAACTGCTTGCCATCTCCTATGAAGTGTTAAATGAATATTAATAGAAGGACTGTATTTTTTTTCTTGCTTGCTTATAAAATAAATAGGGGAGAAGGGATTTTCTCTTATGATCATGCCCAGTTTTCCTACAGATTTCTATGAGACTACATCGTGATCAAAACTGAAGCGTATGTCCCAGTAGCTCCACAGTTGAACAGAAAAAGAACTTGAAAGAGAATCCTAAAACATGCTTATTCACAGTCTACATTATTCTGCAAATGGGAGAGAAATGTGTGAGATGATATGGTGTCTGGGATTTTATACAGTCTTTAAAAAGAACTAAAACATCCTTAATTCATACAAAACATTCAAGATTTATGTTAATTTTCTGCTTTAATTACTACTATGTTCAAATGAGCTTATTGAAAAAAACAAAGACACTCTGCAGTGGCTTTATAACAAGAAATGTTTTGAAATAGGAACTTTTAGTCGATTTAATGATATGCATGAAATGATTTTTTTATATAGACTTAATTGTATTGTGACACGTAAGTTCTTCAATAAGCCGCAGCTTAAAATTGCAGAAACTGTCCCTCAGGGACACATGACTAGCAGATGCAGATTGCCAAGGTCAATTAAGCTGATGTAGCTGTGCTGTCATATACGTAGAAGAGAAACCCACAGCATGTGACAAGTATATTTCTCAGTATTTATAAAAAGATGTCAAGAATGTTATATTTTAGTACATAAATATAAATTAATTCTCCATAAACAATGAAACAATACAATAGAAATCATTATGTAGAAAGAGTATTACTATTCTTTGGTGAGTTTGCTGTTTTATAAAACAATGAGG